>JAQQSY010003523.1:0-12911 GCA_028646535.1 Procyon lotor
CGCATGAAAGAAATTGAGGAAGACACAAAGAGATGGAAAAATGTTCCATGCTCATGGATTGGAAGAACAAATACTGTGAAAATGTCTAGGCTACCTAGAGCAATCTACACGTTTAATGCAATCCCTATCAAAATACCATCAACTCTTTTCAAAGAAATGGAACGAATAATCCTAAAATTTATATGGAACCAGAAAAGACTCCGAAATAGCCGGAAGAATGTTGAAAAAGAAACCAAAGGTGGCAGCATCACAATTCCAGACTTCAAGCTCTATTACAAAGCTGTAATCATCAAGACAATATGGTACTGGCACAGAAACAGGCACATAGATCAATGGAACAGAATAGAGAGCCCAGAAATGGACCCTCAACTCTCTGGTCAACTAATCTTTGACAAGGCAAGAAAGAATGTCTAATGGAAAAAAAGACAGTCTTTTCAACAAATGGTGTTGGGAAAACTGGACAGCCACATGCAGGAGAATGAAACTGGACAACTTTTTTACACCATATACAAAGATAAACTCAAAATGGGTGAAAGACCTAAATGTGAGGCAGGTATCCATCAAAATCCTAGAAGAGAACACAGGCAGCAACCTCTTTGACCTCTACCACAGCAATTTCTTGCTTAGAGACGTCTCTAGAGGCAAGGAAAGCAAAAGCAAAAATGAACTATTGGGACTTCATCAAGATAAAATGCTTTTGCACAGCAAAGGAAACAGTCAACAAAACCAAAAGAAAACTGAAGAATGGGAGAAGATATTTAGAAATGACATATCAGATAAAGGGCTAGTATCCAAAATCTGTAAGGAACTTATCAAACTCAATACCCAAGGAATAAATAATTCAATCAATAAATGGGAAGACATGAACAGATATTTCTGCAAAGAAGACATCAAAATGGCCAAGAGTCACATGAAAAAGTGCTCAACATCCTTCGGCATCAGGTAAATACAAATTAAAGCCACAGCGAGATACTACCTCACACCAGTCAGAATGGCTAAAATTAACAAGTCAGGAAATGACAGATGTTGGCGAGAATGTGGAGAAAGGGGAACCCTCCTACACTGTTGGTGGGAATGCAAGCTGGTGTAGCCACTCTGGAAAACACTATGGAGTTTCCTCAAAAAGTTGAAAATAGAGCTACCCTGTGTACATAGGACAGATTGGCATATACAGGCATTCCTTATATCACTGTGCTTCAGTTTATTGCAGTTTGCAGATACTTCTTTTAAATTAACATATAAAGTATTATTTGTTCCAGGTGTACAGGTCTGTGATTCATCAGTCTTACACAATTCACAGCATTCACAATAGCATATACCCTCACCCTATATCCATCACCCAGCCACCCCATCCCTCCCACCCCCATTCTCTTCCAGCAACCCTCAGTGTTTCCTGAATTAAGAATCTCTTATTGTTTGTCTCCCTCACTGGTTTCATCTTGTTTCATTTTTCCCTCCCTTCCCCTATGATCCTCTGTCTTGTTTCTCAAATTCCTCATATCAGTGAGGTCATATGATAACTGTATTTCTCTGATTCACTGTCAGATAAAAAGCCAAGAACTGTACATTTACCTTGTCCTAACAGCATCAACCCCAGATGACCCTCTTGCCCCTCTTTGCGCAACTGTGTTCTTTTATCATACTCCCTTTCCCCTGTGCCCTATTCTGGTGAAAAGAGAGTTAGAAGGACCATTTTGCTCTATCACTGCAGGCTTCCAGGCCTGGGTCAGGTCCAAATAAGGAACTAATCTAATGAACAAATCTAATGAACATCTTTCAGGAAAGGAACATCAGTTAGGAAAATCTTCTAATGTTGAAGTCTGTGTTATCACAATGAACTGAAATTTTCAGTAACTGAAAAGAGAATGTTCTTATGACTATAAAAGACTGAGAAAGTAATGAAGTTTGTCTAAGATGTTACTGGGATGGGAATAACAGACTCACCGAGTGAGTTTAACAATGAGTGGTGGAAAAAAAAAAAAAGTGAAGTTTGAGTTCAGCCTCTTCAGTAAATCAGTTACATCTGTTAGAAATTGAATGATTTCAGGGGCACCTGGGTGGCTCAGTGGGTTAAAGCCTCTGCCTTTGGCTCAAGTCATGATCCCAGGGTCCTAGGATCAAGCCCCACATCGGGCTCTCTGCTCAGCAGGGAGCCTGCTTCCCCCTCTCTCTCTGCCTGCCTCTCTGCCTGCTTGTGATCTGTCAAATAAATAAATAAAATCTTAAAAAAAAAAAAAAAAAGAAATTGAATGATTTCAGTTAAAACAGTATAAACAGATCTCTTCTTTCTAAGGGGAACAATGAAAGAAGGGTGACTGTACTTACTACTGAGTGCCCAAGAGGCACATTCAGTCCTGGCCCAAGGTCCCCTACAAAGGTTCAGTGTCCTACCTTATGAAACCAGTGCAGCTGTGGTTCATACCCTTCCCAAACCAACAAAAATCCAAGTACCTGGAAAAGCAAAGAAGAAAAAGGAGGTTATTTTGAAATAAGTTACTCCCCAGAGCACTGTTCTGTAGTTCAAAATTCCTTTCACAGTCTGGCACTACACTCACTTCTTGCTATACCTGCATTTTGCAGCCTCTGGTGGTCTGTCATGCTGCTCCTCTGCCTGAGAAGTTCTCCTTCCCTGCACCACTGATACTTCTTCAAAGGCAGTTCAAATGTCACCTCTATTTGTAACATTCACCAGCACCCCCAGGAAGAATTATTCTCATCTCCTGAATCTCCTAACGATCACCACATTGATATCCTTCCTGAGTTCCTACCAATTTTTTTCCCCATGGTGAACTGTATTCCTGGTATTACTTAGACCCACTTGTGAGACAAGGCAGAGGCCAGCCCTTCCAAGGGTTATTTAAAAGCTCTTTCTTGAGGAATCAATGCCATTGTTACAACTCTTAACTACTGTTGTTAACCTGATATTTAGTCAATAAATCTTAATTAGATTTGAATCTAATCTAACCAGTCTCCAAGTCATATGCAGATGCAAACAAAATCAGAACTCTTAGATGCTCAGGATATTAATGAGAGTCGGAATGTATAAAGTTCCTAAACTTTTTATCAAAATAATTTTATGTATCTGATTTCATTTGTTCTTTATCCAGCCCCATGAAATAGCATTTTATTAAATATGTCATTCTCATTTGAAAGAAAAGAAATGGAGGCTCAAAGGGTATATGACTTGACCAAGGTTACAAAGTACCCTAACAATAGAACTAGAATTAAGGTTTTCCTCTTTGTGCACTGTTGTTGCCATTGTAGTATCCAAAAGAAGTAGGGAAGAGTAGAAAGTCTATTGTAGTTACAATACATCGCCTTGTTGGACACTAGAATTCATTCCCACCTTAGAAGCTAGCTATACCATTTCATGTTCACTGTGTATAAAAGCAGTACAGGTCAGTGGCCAGAGTTTTGCCCAGAGCACATCCTCCATCCGCATTTTCCTCATTAAAAAGAAAAGTTTCTAACCACCCTCCCTGCCTATAACCATCTTCCACACCACAATTTCCAGGATGGTTTTCCTAAAATAGAAATCTGATTAATGCCAAATGTCTTAGCCCTATTTCCAGACCTTCCAAAATCTGTCACAAGCCTATCTTTTTAGCTGTGTTCCCTACATGCTAACAGAACTGACCGTGCCCTCTTATCTAGTCACACTCCAAGTTTTTGTCTTGGTTAAAGCCTCTGCCTTTGGCTCAAGTCATGATCCCAGGGTCCTAGGATCAAGCCCCACATCGGGCTCTCTGCTCAGCAGGGAGCCTGCTTCCCCCTCTCTCTCTGCCTGCCTCTCTGCCTGCTTGTCATCTGTCAAATAAATAAATAAAATCTTAAAAAAAAAAAAAAAAGAAATTGAATGATTTCAGTTAAAACAGTATAAACAGATCTCTTCTGTTTGTCATAATGTCACCCCCATATACACGTGCCTAATCCACCATCCCTTCAAGATCACACACCAGTACCACTTCTTCCAAGAAGCCTTACTTAATCCTCTTGGCTGTAAGTCACCTCTTCCTTCTCAGAACCCATGCAGAACTTTTTTTAGGCCTCTCTAATGGCAAATATAATGTCCTGCCTATGTTAGTTATTTTTATCTATGAGTTTGTTGCCCTACTAGAGTCTAAACTCACTGAATTAAGACACTGTAACTTCACACCTCACACCTATCTTTTTGACGTACCCTGCGTGAAAACAGAAACTGCATGTTTTGTTGATCACTGTATACTCAGAACTTATCCCTCATACAGTGATTAATAAATTTTGTTGAAAAAATGCAAATGGCAATGGATTTGGTGGGTTGGGGTTTTCTGTATCATAAAGGAAATCAGTAAGGACAGTGAATTGTGAAATCAGATGAAGATATATATGTTCTGTGGATAAGTGGGCACTGAAAAACTCCCATTACCTGAAAGTTATCCTCCCACAGCTTTCCACTTCTACAGCCTTTTCTCTTGCTTGGCCTGAATTCCTCATACCACACTACACTATTATGTCAGGCAACAGAGACAGGGTCACCATTTGCCAAAAGACTTGCTAAACTGTACTCTGCACCTGGACTAGAGGACTCATGTACATTTGCACATTAGAATAGGTTTGAAAAACTAGCTGATCTGTAAGGCCCAGAAAGACTGATTCTCAGTAGAAAGGATATGAAATGAGGTGGTTCAATACGTAAAGGTACTGCTACTGTGAATCTGGAGTGTTTAAGACAACATTGAGTGAACCATAAAGTAGGCTATGAAACAAGATTAGAAAACGGATGTTCTGCCACCCTTTAAAAGGAAAGGTTGTAAGATCCTCTCATCGCACAAGCCTTTCTTTCTTCCATCCATCCTTTGTGCCTAAGATTCAAGTAGCTGATGTGAACCCCCAACCCTGCTAAGACAAAAGTGATCTTAGGTCATGAAGGCTCCCAGCACCTACTGGATACCATCCCAGACAGGAGCGCCTCACAAGGCTACTGAGGAAGAGAGTAGGAGAAATGCAAAACATTACTCACCAACCGCAATGAAATATTACTCACCACCAGCAATGTACAGTAGGCAGTCAGGATCCCAAATAAACTCAGCAAAACAATGGACCAAAAGAACCAGTATCCTGTACCTAGAAAAACAACCCTGCAAAAATGTGTTTCAATCTTTAAAACATAACAGAAATTAGTAGTGTCTGTGTCAAGGGTGGGGAACAAGACTGGATTAAATGAAGCATAAGAAAATGGAAGGAGATAAGAGAAGCAATCTGAGAACAGATCTGTGAAGAGCTTTGGAGATATTTGGTTGAGAAGTTTTAATTTTATCCTAGAGGCAATTGGGTACTTTATTGGGGTCCATATTAGTGGTAGGATTTTTTTAAAGTTATTTAGAATATATACTCAAAAATTATATCCTCTTTAAATGAAACAGGAAGGGATGGGGAGGGAGACAAACCATAAGAGACTGCTAGACTCACGAAACGAACTGAGGGTGGCTGGGAGGTGGGGGGTAGGGATGGGGTGGCTGGGTTGTGGACACTGGGGAGGGTATGTGCTGTTAAGTGCTGTGAAATGTGTAAGCCTGATGATTCACAGACATGTACCCCGGGGCAAATAATACATTATATGTTAATAAAAATTAATTAAAAAAAAATTATATCCTCTTTAAAAATAATACAGAAATTCTGGAAAGTCAAAAGAGAAAAAGTCATCCATAAGTTCACTACCTTAATAAAATTAGTATTTTCCATTTTGGCAGGTTCTTTGTCCATTTCCATGTATGTTTTCTAACATAATTGAAATCACAGCTACCATATTAATTGCTCTATGCTAGAGCTAAGAGATTTGGGCCTTTTAAAAATAGTTCAAATGTGTTCCGTTCTGAAAATAGGTTATGAGAGAAACCTGCTAATGATTTGCTAACAGAAACAGCGTTATCCTTGGTCTGGATATTATATGTCAAATAATTTAGACTCATTTCCAGATAACAGAAATTATCTTCTCTCAATATAAAACCTACAGAAATTATATTTTAAAATACAGATTAATGAACATATAACCACATTAAAAATAACAAAGGAAATTCTCTTTCCTCAGGGGCTATAAGACACACCCAGAAGAAAGAAACAGGCAAGCAGTCACCATATTGAGAACTCTCACAAATCAAGACTCTGGGAACAGTATTCAGCAGAAGATGAGCTTATAACCGAAAATTAGAAATCATCAAATGTCAACAAATGAACCCAATAAAGCTGACAGAGTAACTTGCATCCAAGAAAACAGCAATAGAGCAATCAGAAAAGAATCACAAAACAAATATATTTAAGAATTTTAGAGAAATAAAGGACTAATATTCATGTAACAAGAATGTTTTTGCTTTTTTTTTTTTTTTAAGATTTTATTTTAAGTAATCTCTACACCCAACATGAGAAATGAATTTACAATCCCAGGATCAAGAGTCACATGTTCTACTGACTGAGCCAGCCAGGGGCCCCTAGAATAGGGCTTTTTAACACAACAAGCACAGGGATAATCAAAACAATCAAAGTTCTTAAAAAAAAAAAATGAAAGATGGACTTACTATCAGTCTAGATACATCCAAAGGATTAATCAAACAGCTTAAACAAGAAATGACATTGGCTTTACTTTCAAGTATGAATGGAAAGCTAAGGTTTGCCATTTAATGGTGCCTCTATCTTTTCTAATCATTTCTCTGGCCACATTAGATTTTTTTTCCACTTCCTTTCAAACTTCTTTTGCATATTCCATCTCATGTAAATATTATAAATAGTTTAATTCAGCTCAAAACTCTCTCACAAAACTCAAGTGAAGTTCTCACCCACCTGCTATAAACTTCAGGCAAAGGAAGAACTGCGATTTTTTGCTCTCTCTCCCTTTTCTATTTCTTCCTGTCCCATTCATCTGTACTCACTCTTGGTGGTGGTTTGGGACAGGGGATCGCTAACAAAAGCAAGTGAGAAGAACGAAAAAGAGTAAGCTTAAGGGACTGACTACACATCAGTGGGAACTGGAAAAGCAAATCTTTCTTGTTCATCACTCCTTTAATCTGGGAATATACAGTTGCTGATGAATATGCAGTAGGCTAACTCTACATAGACTGTCCAATTTAGGCTTCTTATGACTTAGTATTTTCAAGCAGCTTTCTCTTTGCTCTAGGTCATTTGTTTTATATATGCCTAGCACCATAATCACCTCCCCCTTTCTCTATCATATAATAGAGAAAGGCTGTTAGGACAGCCTAGTCAATGCAACTTTGCTAAATCCACATTTATTGCACTAATGCTTAAAGAAATCTTCCAGGACCCCATCCCTGCTTTCCCATAGCTGCACAATGCAGCTTTCTTGCATCTTCCCCCAATGTATATCATCCATACTACAATTACATTAGTACCACCAATTGTTAGCTGACAGTAATTCTGAAAAAAAGGCACATCATGGTCAACCATTGGGAACTTTCACATAACATAAGGAATGGTGAGAAAAGTCTAACCCCACAATACACACGGAACTGGAGGGGAGAAGAAGGAAAGTGACAGTTACTCCATCAAAAATTCTGCTCTAACTGGGTGTGGTGCATAAATGATGAATCTTGAAACATTGAAAAAATAAAATTAAATTAAAAACAATTCTGCTAAATAAATAAATAAATAATAAAAAAAATAATTCTGCTCTACCTCTCTCTAGCTAAAGGGAGCCGCAACTAAAAAACTAAATAGGTTCTTTTTTTTTTTTTTTTTTAAATAGGTTCTTTAAAATCTAAATGAAGGCATCAAGGAGCCAATAAGCGGCGAAGAACTATGGAACCAAAATTCAAGTAAGAGAGGAAATCCACAGATATAACTTGGCATTTGAGTGATTTTTCTCTAGAACTGGCTGAGATAAAAGGAGGGCTTCCTGTATCTTGCAGGGTTAGGAGAACAAAAAGGTGAGAAGGGTAATCAGATAAATACCATACACTTAGATTTTGGACCTTCCAAGGCTATCCTAGGAATAAGCACAAATGGAAATACACTGCTTTTGGGAGGACTGAATCCTAGCTGTGAACCATTTAAGTACATCAAACTGAATTAAGGTGAATAGGGCTTGTTAATACACCTAGTTACTTGTCAGAGTAACTCAGAGGACATAATGTAATTCAAGGCCTCAAATTACCCACACAAACTTTTTATATACAATGTCTGGCACTCAAGCAAAACAATCAGGCATACCAGGAGAGGAGACTACATTAGCGAATGCCTAAATAAACAAGGACAAGAGGAGCACCTGGGTGGCTCAGTCGGTTAAGTGTCCAACTTTTGATCTCAGCTCGAGTCTTAATCTCAGGGTTGTGAGATTAAGCCCTGTGATGGGCTCTATGCTGGGCATGGAGCCTACTTAAAAGAGGAGGGAAGGAGGGAGAAATGGAGGGCAGACAACATAAAAAGATCTTCAGTAAATCCAGGTAAGAAAGATATCAGACAGACTTCTAAATAAATATCCTTAAATTATTTAGACTGGAACAAAATTAAGAATTTCAGTATAGAAGTAACTATTTAAAAGGAGACCAATTAAAAAAATAAAAGAATATGTCAAACAAAATATAAGTCAGAAAAAAATGCCAAGAATGAAACAGAGACAAATGGACAAATACAAGAAAAATACAGAAGATTAAGGCACCTGGGGATAAAGAAGTTCTAATATATGTAAAGTTTCAAAAGTAGAGATGATAAAAAAAAATGGGGTAAAAATAATATTTGAAAAGACTGTGGCTGAGAACTTTTCCAAAATGATTAAAATATTTTATTGCTCTGGTATCAGTCAGGAAAGGATTAGACCTTATGTTATTATAGAAGTCATTAGAGGAGGCTATATAAGGATGTTACATCTGTTCTGATATTTGGCCTAAAGTTGCTAGAAGTAAGGCCAGTAGTTGGGAAGTAAAAATGAAGATGACATATGAGAGAACTAAAACCCATAATGAGCAACTGGAACCCACGAAGACAAACTGAAACACCTGAGGACAGACTGGAATCTGTGAGGACAATGGAACATGTGTCTGTCTATCACTGTGTCAAGCATTTAGTTAAGCTGGTTGGTGGTATTGCTGCCTCAACAACCATTTTGTTTGGCCAGGTGGCCTGCAGGGACCTTAAACTGACACTAGCTCCCTGAGGGAAGCACATGTCCTATATAACATCCCACAAAGTCACAAGCAAATAAAAGTTTCTGATAGGTCCCTCCCAACAGCCCTTGGGATCAAGTTTCCTTCCTTCCCAGTGCCTGTGTGCTTTATATGCTCCTTAGATAAGACTCTCGTTGTGCTTACCAAATTCCTGCTCTTTTAGGTGAACTGACCAATTTGGCCCTAGCCAACCCCAAAACACTCTACCCAATGACCCTATCTGACTGTACCCTGCCTTGACCTCCTATGTGCCCCTTTGAAGGGTGCCATATACTCCCTCCAGTATTTGTTAAGTAATAAACTTTTCTTTTGATTTCTCTGGTGGTCTGTTGCTGAACCACCACTCACCACTATTGTTGCCTGACTCATCATCCAGCACTCTGTGCTCCACATAACCAATGTTAAGTTTAACAAAGTTATCATACACCGCCTCCAACCTTGATAGTAAGAGTGAACTGTAAAAAAAGTTGGTGCCTTTTATTACTGTGGCCTAGGACATGAAGAAACTAAAAAAGATATGGCATGGTCAGGGAGTATGTGGGATGAGGTACCACCCCGTGCCAACTAAGTGAACTACCAGATACTGACACTGCATGAAGGCTGCCATAATGCCTACCATAAGGCTACCATAAGGACCTTCAGAGTACGAAAGAGTGATTGCTGATTCACTTCCCACATCCAAATTATATGCAAATTTCTCTTGTGACTCATCCTAACCCAATCCTACACTGGAAATGAAATTCTCAGAAATGAAGTTTTAGTTTGGCTGGCCCAGAAAGTACACTATCATAGTCCACTCAAGGTCAACTTGGTATTCACACCCTCCTCTACAAACTACCCTTATTTTCTAACATGACGCAATTATCTCTCATACAACTAAAAATACATCAATCCTCTCTCCAAAAGAGGTTAGAGTTCTCACCAATGGGTGATGGTTATACCTCTAATTTAAGGACCAATATATACGGTTAACTACATCAACACATCCTATTTTGAACAACAGAAGAATGGAAGAAGAGGAAAAATACATATATATGTATGGGGGAGATATATAATTATATGGGGAGAGGAAGGGAGGAAAGAAGTGAGGGAGGGAGGGATGGGCCAGCAGAATTCTGGCTGCCAAGAACTTTGTCCTCTGGTGTCACACCAGTAATAATGGTATGTTAGATGGCAAAAGGAACTTTGCAGATGTAATTAAGGTTACTAATTAGCTGACTTTAAAACAGAGAGATTAGATTCTGCCAGCAAGATGGCAGAGGACTAGGAGACCTAAATTTTGTCTGGTCCCAGGAATTTAGCTAGATAGTTATCAAACCATCCTGAACACCTACAAACTCAACAGGACACTGAGGAGAACAGCAGTAATTCTATGAACATAACAAAAGTGACCATGTTCTGGAAGGTAGGACGTGCAGAGAAGTGAATCTGAGGAAATATATGAGAAGACAGAGGGGAGAGAAGCCTCCATCAGCCAGCTACCGGAAAGTGAGAGAGCAGCAGAGCACAAAATCAGAACTTTTTAAAGTCTGCTCCACAGAGGGATGTCACTGCAGTGGCGAAGCAGGGGGTAGGGGAGGTGGGATGGAATCCTCATTAGGTCAGTGTGGTCTCAGGACCCTCCTCGGGGTCACAGAAAGACCAAGGGTGCCTGAGTGTGGCAGAGCACCCAGGTATTGGCGTGGGAAAGCTGGCTGCAAAGACGGAGCTGAGGAGTGGGCTCTCAGCTCAGGGTAGCCATAAACCATGATCTGAGAACAGTCCACCTTTTCGAGCAGGGGCCCAACAAGCAGCAGATCCAGGGAGACTCACCTCCCCTTCCTCCACCGGTAGAAGCAGCGCTGGAATATGTTGCAGGAATCTGCTGGGTTTGAAGACAACAAACGGGGTCGCGTGCCAGATACAGAAATGCTCAGACACAGGCCGAGAGAGCATGGAGTGTAGCCAGAGACCAGGGAGACAGGGGTGATTGACTGCTTTTCTCTGAGGGTGCACTCAGAAGTGAGGGCCTGAGCGCTCGGCTCATCCGGGGCGGAGACTGGAAGGTCACCGTTTTCATTCTCATCCTCCAAAGCTATATGGAAAGCGTTCAGGGAACAAAAGCTACCAAGAGCAAACCCACGCAGATTACTTAGCCTGGCCCCTGGCAAGGGTGGTGGAACTCCTCCTCAGGAAAAGACATCTGAGAATCACTCCAACAGGCCCCGGCCCCAGAAGATCAGCAAGAACATCCAGCCAAGACCAAGTTTACGGATCAATGAGAACTGCAAAACTCCAGCACTAGCAAAATACAGCACATGGAATTCATGGCTTTTCCCCATGATTCATTAGTCTTTCAAAGCTAAACTTTTTAAATTTTCTTTATTTTTCTTTTTTTGAATTTTTCATTTTTCTTATTTTAACCAACATCTTATCAATATATTTTTCAAAAATCCTTTTTAATTTTCATTTTTATAGTCATATTCCATCTCTCCTTTGTATTTAACCTTATTTTTATATACATTTAAGTTTTTCTTTCCTTAAAACTTTGGGATACAGTTTCTTCTAACAGACCAAAATATGCCCTAAATCTAGTATATATCTTTGTTCTAGTCTCCTGCCTGAGCACATTGTCCCCTTTCTTTAAAAATTTTTTTCTTTCTTTTCTCAACCAACTTATCTTATCCTTTTTTTAATCTTTTTAAAATTTCCATCTTTACAGTTATATTCAATCCCTTCATTGTGTTTACCCTAATTTGTGTGTGTATAAATGATATAAGATATATATATATAAGATTAATAAACTCCTGGCTAGACTTACCCAAAAGAAAAGAGAAAGGACCCAAATTAATAAAATCATGAACACGAGAGATCACAAACAATACCAAAGAAATACAAACAATTATAAAAACATATTGCGAGCAACTATACGCCAGCAAAGTAGACAATCTGGAAGAAACGGATGCATTCCTAGAGACATATAAGCTACCAAAACAGAACCAGGAAGAAAGAGACAACCTGAACAGACCCATAACCAGTAAGGAGACGGAAGCAGTCATCAAAAATCTCCCAACAAGAGCCCAGGGCCAGACAGCTTCCCAGGGGAATTCCACCAAACATTTAAAGAAGAATTAATCAATACTTATTCTTCCAAAACTGTTCCAAAAAACATAATGGAAGGGAAACTCCATACTCCTTTTACGAGGCCAGCATTACCTTGATCCCAAAACCAAAGACCCCATCAAAAAAGAGAATTACACACCAATATCCCTGACGAACATGGATGCAAAAATTCTCACCAAAATACCGGTCTATAGGATCTGAAAGTACAGTAAGAAGATTATTCATCACAACCAAGTGGGATTTACTCCTGGGCTGCAAGGCTGGTTCAACATCTGCAAATCAATCAATGTGATACAATACATTCATAAAAGAAAGAACAAGAACCATATGATATCCTCAATAGATGCTGAAAAAGCATTGGACAAAGTACAGCATCCTTTCTTGATCAACACTCTGCACAGTGTAAGGACAGAGGGCACATACCTCAATATCATCAAAGCCATCTATGAAACACCCACAGCAAGTGTCATTCTCAATGGGGAAAACTGAGAGCTTCTCCCTAAGGTCAGGAACATGGCAGGGATGTCCACTACCACCGCTGATATTCAACATAGTACTAGAAGTCCTAGCCTCAGCTATCAAACAAAAGGAAAGAAAAGGCATCCGAATTGGCAAAGAAGAAGTCAAACTCTCACTCTTTGCAGATGACATGATACT
>JAQQSY010003524.1:0-12911 GCA_028646535.1 Procyon lotor
AGCCACTTTGGAAAACAGTGTGGAGATTCCTCAAGAAGTTGAAAATAGAGCTACCCTATGACCCAGCCATCGCACTACTGGGTATTTACCCCAAAGAAACACTTAAAAAAGAGTTAGTACCTATTCTTCTCAAACTGTTCCAAAAAATAGAAATGGAAGGAAAACTTCCAAACTCATTCTACAAGGCCATCATTACATTGATTCCAAAACCAGACAAAGATCCCACTAAAAAAAGAGAACTATAAGCCAATATCCCTGAAGAGCATGGATGCAAAAATTCTCAACAAAATAATAGCAAATCAAATCCAACAGTACATTAAAAGAATCATTCACCATGATCAAGTGTGTTTTATTCATGGGCTGCAAGGGTGGTTCAATATTTGCAAATCAATCAGTATAATATGCCACATTAATAAAAGAAAGGATAAGAATCATAGGATCCTCTCAATGGATGTAAAAAAGGCATTTGACAAAGTACAGCACCCATTCTTTGTAAAAACCCACAGTAAGTAGGGATAGAGGGAACATACTTCAATATCTTAAAGGCCATATATTAAACACCCAAAGCTAATATCATCCTCAATGGAGAAAAACAGAGCTTTTCCTCTATGGTCAAGAACAAGACAGGAATGTCTACTTTCACCACTATTATTTAACATAATGCTAGAGTCCAAGCCTCAGCAATCAGACAACAAAAAAGAAATAAAAGGCATCCAAATCCACAAGGAAGAAGTCAAACTTTCACTATATGCAGGCAACATGAACTCTACGTAGAAAACACAAAAGATTCCACCAAAAAGGTGTTAGAATTGATACACAAAATCAGTAAAGTGGCAGGATAGAAAATCAATGTACAGAAATCTGTGGCATTTCGTTACACCAATAATGAGGCAGCAGAAATAGAAATCAAAGAATCAATCTTATTTACAATTATGCCCAAAACCATAAGACCTGGGAATAAACCTAACCAAAGAGGTAAAAGATTTGTACTCTGAAAACTATAGAAAACTTATGAAAGAAATTGAAGATGACACAAAGAAATGGGAAAACATTCCACATTCATGGGCTGGAAGAAAAAACATTGTTAAAATGTCTGTATTACCCAAAGCAATCCACACATTTAATGCAGTCTCTATCAAAATACCATCAGAATTGTACACAGAACTAGAACAAACAATCCTAAAATTTGTATGGACCATGATAAACCCCAAATAGCCAAAGCAATCTTGAAAAAGAAAAAAACAAACCTGGAGGCATCAAAATTCCAGACTTCAAGTTATATTACAAAGCTGCAGTGATCAAGACAGTATGGTACTGACACAAAAACAGACACATAGATCAACAGAACAGAATAGAAAACCCAGAAATGGACCCACAACTATATAGTCAACTCATCTTCAATAAAGCAGGAAAGAATAGCCAATGGAAAAAAAGTTTCTTTAAGAAATGGTTTTGGGAAAACTGAACAGCAACATCCAGAACAATGAAACTCGACTGTTCTCTTACACCATACACAAAAATAAACTCAAAATAGATAAAAGACCTAAATGTGAGATAGGAAACTATCAAAAAATAGAGCTACCCTATGACCCTGCAATTTCACTACTGGGTATTTACCCCAAACATATAGACGTAGTGAAAAGAAGGGCCACATGCACCACAATGTTCATAGCAGCAATGGCCACAATCGCCAAACTGTGGAAAGAGCCAAGATGCCCTTCAACAGATGAATGGATAAAGAAGATATGGTCCATATATACAGTGTAATATTACTTAGCCATCAGAAAGGATGAATACCCAACTTTTGTATCAACATGGACAGGACTGGAAGAGATTATGCCAAGTGAAATAAGTCAAGCAGAGAGAGTCAATTATCACATTGTTTTAAAACATAGAGGACATTAGGAGAAGGAAAGGAAAAATGAATTAGGGGAAATTGGAAGGGGAAATGAAGCATGAGAGACTGTGGACTCTGAGAAACAAACTGAGGGTTTTGGAGGGGAGGGGGGCTGGGGGTTGGGTGACCCTGGTGGTGGGTATTGAGGAAGGCATGTATTGCATGGAGCACTGGGTGTGGTACAGGAACAATGAATCTTGGAACACTGAAAAACTAAATTAAATTTAAAAAATTAAAATTAAAAAAATAAAAAATAAATCATAGAGAGCATAGGCAGTAACTCTTTGACATTGGCCATAGCAACTTTATACTAGACATGTCTCTTGAGGCAAGGAAAATAGAAGCAAAAATAAACTACTGGGACTTCATCAAAATAAAACCTTCTGCACAGTGAAGGAAACAATCACCAAAACTAAAAGACAACCTTCAGAAAGGGAGAAGATATATGCAAATCACATATCTGATAAAAGCTTAGCATCCAAATCTATAAAGAACTTGTTAGGGGCGCCTGGGTGGCTCAGTTGTTAAGCGGCTGCCTTCGGCCCAGGTCAGATCCCGGGGGCCTGGGATCGAGCCCCGCATCGGGCTCTCTGCTCAGCAGGGAGCCTGCTTCTCCCACTACCATTCCCTCTGCTTGTGTTCCCTCTCTCGCTGTGTTTCTCACTGTCAAATAAATAAAATCTTTAAAAAAAAAAAAAAAAAGAACTTGTTAAACTCAACACCCCAAATCCAAATAAACCAGTTAAAAAATGAGGAGAAGATATGAATAGACACCTTTCCAAAGAAGACATCCAGATGGCTAACAGAAACATGAAGAGATGCTCAACAGTGCTCATTGCCAGGGAAATACAAATCAAAATTATATCAAGATATTACCTCACACCTGTCAGAATGGCTAAAATCAACAACATGGGAAACAACAGGTGTTGGCAAGGATATGCAGCAGAGGAACCCTCTTTCACTGTTGGTGGGAATGCAAACTGGTGCGGCCACTCTGGAAAACAATATGGAGGTTCCTCAAAAAGTTAAAAATAGAACTACCTTACAATCCAGTAATTGCACTACTAGCTATTTACCCAAAGGATATAAAAATACTGATTCAAAGGGATATATGCACCTTGGTTTATAGCAGCATTATCAACAATAGCCAATTTATGAAAAGAGCCCAGATGTCCAACTGATAAATATATAAAGAAGATGTGGTACATGCATATACAATGGAATATCACTCAGCCATAAAAAAAAAGAATGGAATCTTGCCATTTGCAATGACATGGATGGAGCTAGAGACTATTATGCTAATTGAAATAAGTCAGAGAAAGACAAATACATATGATTTCACTCATATGTGGAATTTAAGAAACAAAAAAAGGAACATAGGGGTAAAAAAGAGAGCAGCAAACCATATAATTCTCTTAACTATAGAAAACCAAAATGAGAGTTGCTGGAGAGGAAGTGGGAGGGAATGGGCTAAATGGGTGATGGGGATTAAGGATGTCACTGGTTGTAATTAGCAACAGGTGTTATATGCAAGTGATGAATCACTAAATTCTACATTTGAAACTAATATTACACTGTATGTTAACTAACTGGAATTTTATACTTTAAAAGAAAAGAAAATAAGTAAGTAAATTAAAACCTCTCTGTGGCTCCTAACATGATGAAATTGACCACCCCATTAATCAAGATTTCAACTTTGCAAAACATGCCTACAGACATTTTTCTAGAGTTTAACACTGGTGTTTAAAGTTTAATGCTGATTTTCAAAGTCTACGACTAAAATCAAAGTTTACCCGGGTTTCAATAATTTCATAATACATGTGGTAGGCATTTAATGTTTCATTTGCTAATGGCACTGTTCGGGGAACTCACATTTTTTTCAGGTATCTTGTTCCAATTTTTTGTTGCCACTTTCTCGCATCTCCAAAGTTTTTCTGCTGTCCTCTGAACTTGAAGCCATAAAATAAAATATTGTGAATTGTGTTTGTAAATCATTAAACGAACATTCAGTAAAATGGAAAATTTCTTCAAGCAACAAGGGAAACAATTACAGATGAGTAGGACAACCTCTGATATCACACATAACTTTCAGTGTTCCCTTATAAGACCAAAGTTTTCGTGTAGCTTCATAGTTGCTATTTGTCTTTCTCCTTGACATTCTTGTCAGTGTTTCCTAAATTTATCTAATGATACAGATCATTTTGGGTGCTTATTAAAAAAATGTCAAATCAAAAAAAAAAAAAAATGTCAAATCCCCAAAACCCTCCTCTGGAGATTCTGATTCAGTAAGTCCAGGGTGGGATCCAAGACTCTTGAACTACCTGCCTGTTTGTCTCAGGTGATTTTGCATGAAGCTAAGTTACCTGCAGATACAACAGTGGAAAACAGCAGATACAGCTCTTCTCAACTTCCCACACCTCATTTCCTCTTGGAACCATTCCAGGCTCTCCCTACATTCTCCCTTGGACTTTGGTACATACTCTCAGTCTTGCTATTCAAACTGTGCTCCTCAGACCAGCAGCAGCAGCAGCTTCACCTGGGAACTTGAGAGAATGCAGAATCTCAGGCTTCACCAGAGAGCTTCAGGGTCTGCACTTTAACAAGATCCCCAGGTGATATATATATATATATATATATATATATATATATATATATATCATATATATATCATATATATATCATATATATATATATATCTACACACACACACACATATAGATATAGATAGATCTATAGAAACTAATTCTATAGATCTAGGTAGATCTAGATAGATAGATAGATAGATAGATAGATAGATAATAGATAGATCTCAGTGGCTATATATATACACTGAAGAGTAAGAAGCATTGAAAGGGAAGTGTTTCTCAAACATTTTGGTAAACACCAAAATCATGTAGGGCCTTCCTAAACATCCAGCTGCCAGGTTCCACCCCAGACAAGGGGGTGATTCTGATGCATATCGAAATTTAAGAAGCACTACATCTGAAATTAATATTATACTATATGTTAGCTGACTGGAATTTACATTAAAACTTTCTTAAAAATTCATAAGAGAGAAAGAGAGAAAGAAAGAAAGAAAGAAAGAAAGAAAGAAAGAAAGAAAGAAAGAAAGAAAGAAAGAAAGAAAGAAAGAAAGAAAGAAGAAAGGAAGGAAGGAAGGAAGGAAGGAAGGAAGGAAGGAAGGAAGGAAGGAAGGAAGGAAGGAAGGAAGGAAGGAAGGAAGAAAGAAGGAAAGAAAGAAGGAAAGAAAGAAGGAAAGAAAGAAGGAAAGAAAGAAACTGCCCAAGTTGCTCCTGTTCACAATTTTAACTTTGGCTGAGACCAGACTAATTTTTTTTTTCTTTTTCAAGGAAAGGGGGAATTTTTAAATATATTCCTAAACACAAAAAAAGTTATCAAATACAAAAAAAAAAGTTATCAAATACAGTTTCTTCATCCTAAAGTAACAGAAACCTGGTTGAAACTTGGCGAGGCTGGTGCAATGTCCTGGGCACCAAGGGCTCAATCACCCATATGCCAGTTGCACCCTAGACCAAGTATCTTGATACCCAAGCTGAAGGGCCTCTGGCCAGGCTCCAATGAGATGTCTAGTGAGATCCTCAACACCTCCTTTTTCTCTTCGTTGGGTCTCCCCCTAACATCCAGGTCAGGCAGGTGTACCACTTGGCTTCTCTGTCCCATTGTTCCTTTCATGAGAGTCCCCAGTCCCTGCTTCCTCCAGATAGACACTTCCTCCCTGTTCCAAGCACCCTTTCCTAACATTCTGCACTAGAAGCTCAGCAGATGTTTCCTCTGATCTTCCTGAAAGTGCCTCCCCCTTTACAGTCCTGTCTTCTTCCCCAGACACATCCATACACTCTCTCTCTCTCTCTCTCTCTCTCATCATGTAGCCTTAAGGTAGCTAACGCCCATATAGCATTTCTACATACCAAGCGCTGCCCTTTGCAATTCACTTATATTAACTAATTTGTCTTAATAACAACCCTACAAAGTAGGTATGATTATTATCCTTCAACAGACAAGCACACTGAGAAACGGCAATTCATTAACTTGCCCATATTAAGTTTCCAGAGCTGGTAAGTCAGACAGCCAGATTCAAAACTAGCTTATTTGACTCCAGAGTCCCTTCTTCAGCCCATACATTCTAATGCCCTCAAGGCCCACTCCATCTTCCCTCAGGTGTCTGCCTCACATCACTGGCTAACCTCCAAAACTAGAACATCAGCACATTTCCCCCCTTTCCTGACTTGAGGAATATCTACTAAGTTCCTCTCTTCTTTTTTTTTCTTAAGTTTTTATTTAAATTCCAGTTAGCTAACATACACTGTAATACTAGTTTCAGGTATACAGTACAGTGATTCAACACTGCCATACAACACCCAGGGCTCATCACAAGCGACAGGTGTTATATGCAAGTGATGAATCACTAAATTCTACACCTGAAACTAATATTACACTGTATGTTAACTAACTGGAATTTTATACTTTAAAAGAAAAGAAAATAAGTAAGTCTGTCTGTGGCTCCTAACATGATAAAATTGACCACCCCATTAATCAAGATTTCAACTTTGCAAAACATGCCTTAATCCCTTAATTAAGTCCTCCTTAATCCCCATCACCTGTTTCACCCATCCTCCCACCCACCTCTCTACTGGTAACCACCAGTTTGTTCTCTGTAGCTAAGAGTCTGTTTCTTGGTTTGCCTCTTTCTCTCTCTTTCCCCCTTTGCTCATTTCTTTTGTTTCTTGAATTCTAAATATGAGTGAAATCACGTATTTATCTTTCTCTAACTTATTTCACTTAGCATAATACTCTCTAGTTCCATCCATGTCATTGCGAACGCATGATTTCAGTCTTTTTTGTGGCTGAGTAATATTCGTGTGTGTGTGTGTGTATCACATCTTTTTCCATTCATCAGTTGATGGACTGATATGTGAATTCAGTAACCACAAGATATAAAATCAATGTACAGAAATCTGTTGCATTTTTATTCACCAATAATGAAGCAGCAGAAAGAGAAATTAAGGACTCAATTCCATTTACAACTGCACCAAAACAATAAGATAATCTAGAAACGAACCTAACCAAGGAGGTAAAAGATCTGTACTCTGAAAACAATAAAACACTGATGAAAGAAATTTAAGGTGACACCAACAAATGGAAAGATATTCTATGCTCATGGGCTGGAAGAACAAAAATTATTAAAATGTCTATACTACCCCTAACAATCTACAATTGATGCAATCCTTATCAAAATACTACCAACATCTTTCACAGACCTAAAACAAACAATCCTAAAATGTGTATGAAATCACAAAAGACCCCAAATAGCCAAAGAAACCTTGAAAAAAAAAAAAGCAAAGCTGGAGGCATAACAATTACAGATACCACAAAGCTTTAGTAATCAAAATGGTATGGTAATGGTTCAAAAATAGACATACAAAGCAATGGAACAAAACGGAAAACCCAGAAATGAACCCACAACTATATGGTCAATTAATCCTCAACAAAGCAGCAAAGAATATCCAACAGGAAAAAAAGACAGTCTCTTCAACAAATGGTATTAAGTTCCTCTATTGTGGTTGAAGGAGATGATGGCTAGAACATGAACCTTGATGTGGCCTTGTCAGCCCTCTCTTTTCTCTACTGTCCTTGGCTGCCTTTCAAGGGAATAGTCAGAATTTAAATTTTATAAAATTTAATTTATTTCATTTTATTCCATTTTAATTAATTTAACTGATTTTAGTTCAATTTAGTTTTAAAGAATTTTAATGGTTATACATCAGAATACAAAAGCACTCACCCAGTAACAGTGATTGTAAAGTACAAGTACAGCTCTTCTCCCATACATGACCTAAGAATTGAGTTCACCTGAGGAAGAAATAGTTTGGCGGGGAGGACTTCTGAGAGGAAATTACCCAAAGCAGCCCTTCCTGAGCTGGACATACATAGGTTTGGTGACATGGGTTAAAGCAGTTGGAATGTAAATGCCCTAGTCAGGACACAGCACGGCACTGACTAGGAGTCTTGGCGTTGACAAGAGGAGGAGAGAAGCTTATGGAACTTCTTGGTATTAAAAAGAGAAGTTGTTGCAACTTCCCCCTCAGAGGAAACACAGGGAGCAGAAAGCCCATCTAAGAGCTATGCACCACGCACAACCACACAAATAGAGTAAGCTTCCTTAAACTGCACAATTTGCCATGCTTATGTTATGAATGGCACTGGAACCATTCACAGGACTGTGTGTCTGCCTTTAGGATAATGAGGAAACTCTGTTCCATGGTCCACTTGTCATGAAGAGAACAGAACCCCTCCAGTTAGAAAGACTCTAGGAGAAGTGGCTAAGTTTCTGCTGCCTATGATAGGAGAGAAAAGAACCTAGAAAGAGGACTGAAATGAAAGCTTGTGGGAGGAAGGACTTTTGTGGGTTTCCTGGTAGCTTCTTTGAGAAAGGAGGTTGTGAGTTCGTCAGTCTTTGGAGGGTTGTATGAGGATACATTTGTCCTTCGCTAGGTGGGAAGACCAAAGCAACCACCCCAGGGCCAAGATGCAGGCATAAGGAAGTACACAGTCCTGCACACCTCGAGTCAGGGTTCCTGCAGGGGAGCAGAAGTAAAGTTGGAAACCAGACTGGAGCAGAGTGGGGGCAACACGTCTCCTCATGAGTGAAGGACCAGAGGGAGGTGAGGACTCTGTGCCGGGGAAGCTATGCCAACCAAACCAATGATGTCCAGACGGTCTTGTGACAGAAATTCTTCCCTGAAAACATGCTCTATTTCCCTTCATTTCTTAGGAATGTTCACCTATAAAAAAAAAAAAATCGAATTTGTCTTGGCCAAAGTAAGGAAGAGAAGGACAAGTTCATAGGATACAGCATAGTGACCAGAACATACTTTCTATATTAGACTACCTGGGTTCAAATTCCTGACTCCATCAGTGACTGTGTGACCTGGAACAAGTTATTTATTTATCCTGTGCCTCACATTTGGCTTCTTTTTTTCCCCCAAATATGTTTATTTTTTTCAGTGTTACAAGATTAATTGTTCATGCACCACATGCAGCACTCCATGCAATACGTGCCCTCTTCAATACCCAACTACATTTGGCTCTACAAGAGTTTGGAGGATGATAATAGCTCTTACCTTGAGAAATAGTGTGAATGTTAAATAAAATAAGACAGATAAAGCTCTCAGAATGATGCTGGGTATATAATAAGCATTCATTAGATGTTAACTTTTACTTTTGGGTAAAAAGGAGAAACCCTTGCAGAAGTGGGTCTCAGTGGGACACATGGGTGTGGCTCAGTCAGTTAAGTATCTGCCTCGGGCTCAGGTCAGGATCCCAGAGTCCTGGGATCGAGCCCCACATCTGGTTCCTTGCTCAATGGGGAGCCTGCTCCTCCCTCTGCCTACCGCTCCTCCTGCTTGTGCTCTCTCTCTCTCTAGCAAGAAAATAAATATTTTTTTAAAAAAAGAAAAAAGAAAAGAAGTGGGTCTCAACTTTAATGTGTAAGAACCTTCTCTAAATACAGATGTCAAGGGAATCCAGATTTGACATGAGGAAACCTGCATTTTTTGTGTCTCTCTGGGTGACACAGATGCAGGTGGTCTCAGAGGACCCTGTTAGGAACCCTCCCCTCAGGACTACTTGTAATGGTGGCAACTCTCCAGCCCAATCAAAAGCTCACAGGCAACTTATAAGGACAAAGCCCAAAAGGAGGACAGCTGGAGCCAGTGGTGGTGCTGCTCTTCCAGACCAGACCATTCCTTTCACACTTGCGCTAGTCCTATTCTTCAAGCACCTACCAGAACATGGCCTTGCACAGAGCAACAGGAGTTTGACAATGGTATCTCAGGACCATTCATATGCAGCATCTTCACTCTGAAAGAGGTTTTTTGTGAGGACTTCCCCTGATTTTACAGTTTTTCTATTCCTCCACTCTGTATGCTCTGTTTTTAAAGAGGGCTCAAAGATTTATGCTGTCCCAGTTTGGAAATAACACTTCACTCACAGGCTTGGGAAATTCTTCTGCAGCACATTGATAAGAAATGGCAGAGCTTTCTGGAGCACTTTGAGCCGCAAGGCAACCCTCCAAATGTACCCTCTAGCTCCTCCAGAACACCAGGAGCAGTCCTCGATTCCAAACAATAGTAGGCTGAGACCCAAAAATGCTCTTTGTGGTCTTGGATCCCTCCAAGCCACATCCCAGACTGAAGAAAAATTAGAATTGTGCCTAACAAATTCCCTTGAAGTCTCATTCCACAATGTCCTAAGTAAGCACTTAGCCTCCCACGCACTTAGCAATGACACAGCACTTGAGAATTGCAAAGTGCATGAAGGACAC
This sequence comes from Procyon lotor, assembly GCA_028646535.1. Taxonomy (NCBI): domain Eukaryota; kingdom Metazoa; phylum Chordata; class Mammalia; order Carnivora; family Procyonidae; genus Procyon; species Procyon lotor. The sequence continues at coordinate 10,242 of JAQQSY010003524.1, forward strand.
ATGGTTTTGTTGCTTTGTGTGATACATGCTGGAATTACCTCCCTAAAAACCACATACACAAAGATGATTTGCTGGAGAGGGGAGGTAGAGGGAGTGCACTTGCCTTTCATGCTAGAAGGCTCCTCAGCTAGAGTTTCTTTCCATGTGTTCCTTCTGTACTCCTTGCCACAGGATTTGAAATTATGGCAAAATTATTGAGTTTCTTGAGTTTCTCTCCCTCTGCTCCTCCCCCTGCTTGTGCGCGCTCTCTCTCTCCCCCCCTTTCAAATAAGTAAATAAATCTTTAAAAATGAAATAAAATGAAATAAAAAAATAAATTGCATTCCTGTTTTGTCTTTTTCGGAGTATGACTGGAGAAACATGGGCTTTGAAGTCTGGCAGATACAGCTTGAGCTTGGCCCTGCCACTTGACATCTGTGTGAATGTAGGCAAGTTACTTAACTTTTGTTTATCTAGGTAAAATTAAACTGGTTTTCAGTAGAAAGTATGTACAACTATTACAATCCTTGTTTCTACAACTGGTCCATCATAGGTTTCTATAACTTCATTCATTATCCATTTCATTGCTCCTGTTGCCCTTAACCAGCCTCTCAGCTAGAAATGTTTCTTGATCTAACAGAATAAATAACTTAAAGTTTCATTCCCAAAGAGTGTGAGTCACTAGACTATATTAGGTTGCTATAGTCTACCATTAATTTTTACTACTGGGCATTGAGATATCCTAGAGAACCTCTAAGATTCCTGATAAACTCCTTCTTACTCACATTGTATAGCAACAACCCCATTCCCCCTTAAAAATTAAGTTCAACAACTCCATATAGTACAGTAATGCTCTTCTTTGCCTGTTGTTTCAGTGACACAATGAATCTAAAAAGACCAAGTGGCATTTTCAACTTCTAGCTTAACTGAGCCATTTCATGTCCGGAAGTGAAAATGAGCCTCCACTGGAAACTAAACGTAAGACTTCTAAATCAATAGAGTCCAAAGTTGCAGAAATGGAAAGCAAAATGTATATTACTAGGTACAGTAGAGAAAGGAGCCACACCACTTCCTCACTTTGATGGACTATGGGATAATGGTAGAAAATGGAAGAAACAGCACCTTGGGTAACTTACTGGTTCAGAGTATATACTATATCTTACAGGACAGCACCCTAGTCCATCAGGTGTTGTCTTCTGGTGGACACATAAATGAGTAAACAATAAATATAGATCATTCTTTCCTTCCAGTCTTTCCAGTATACTCAGGAGTGGGACTATAATGATGTAGCTGGTACCAACATATCATGTAGAATATTCTTTAAGCCAGTTTCTTCTCCTTCATTAACTGGTCAAAAGGAACTCACCAGGAGTCTGAGCTACTTGTTTGCATATTATTTGTACCTTTAGTACTTGTCCAAGCCCGATTTGATAGATAGATGACAGATGATAGATGATAGATAGATGATAGATGATAGATAGATAGATAGATAGATAGATGATAGATAGATGATAGATAGATGATAGATAGATGATGATAGATAGATGATGATAGATGATAGATAGATAGATGATAGATAGATAGATAGATAGATAGATAGATAGATAGATAGATATAGATAGATAGATAGATAATTTATAGTATCAGGTATACATGCGTGTACATGCTAAGGTCCCTACCAGATATTTTGGGCATAACTGGACCAGCTGGATCATAAGATTCAAGTAGCAAAGCAGCTTATGCTTATGGATTACTTAATAAATAAGTTAGAGCAGCAAACACAAATAAGAGATATGAATCCAAATAACCCACTGAGTACTGTGCCTCTTTCTTAGTAATAGGACTCCAGAAGCAGTAATGTGTCTTTCACTTTGAAGGAAATGATCTCCATAAACCTCAGACCATAGAATTACTAGAAATTTCACTAGTGCAGTCAACTTATCTCCCATCTTCTGGCATGTATGTGTCTACAAAGGCACCTAGGATATTTGCTAGCTTTTATTTACTAGGTCCATCAACCCCATGTTATCAGTGTAGTGGAGAGCACGATATTCTACAGAAAATTGACATGTTCAAGACCTCTCCAGATTTGATTTTGACAGTTGACATGGTACTTGCATAAAACAGTAAAGCTATGCTGTTGTCCCAACAACATAAAAAAAATAATTGCCTATTTCTTCTGTTCTTTTCTGTTGATTTAGAGAATTAAGCATATTCCAGAACTAAAGCTGTATATCAAGTACCAGAGACTAATGCTGGCATATTCTCCACCATATATTCAGACTTCTAACTGGCCTTTTCAATGATAATAGAACCATTACACAAGTCAGATACCCATTGCTGGGATTCTCCCAATAACCAAGACTATCTATTCCATCTACAAAACAGAAAATAATTGCTGAGTTGGTTCATAGATCCACTTGGACCAGTATTGTAGGCAGAATTTCTAAAATGGTCCCCCACATATGATCCACTCTAATTCCAGGAACCCATGGATATGATGAGTTATCATCTTCATGATGATAGTTATGTGGAAGAGTTGGCTTTAAGACAAAAATATTATCTGACTGAACCTAATCTAATCATATGAGTCCTTAAACACAGAGCACTTTCTCTAGCTGGTGGCATAAGGAAAAGTCAGAGAGATTCAATATGTCAGGAGAACTTGATGTGCCATTCCTGGTTTTGAAT
>JAQQSY010003526.1:0-12909 GCA_028646535.1 Procyon lotor
GAAGCAGGCTTCCTGCCGAGCAAGGAGTCTGATGTGGGGCTCGATCCCAGGATCCTGGGATCATGACCTGAGCCGAAGGCAGACGCTTAACGACTGAGCCACCCAGGCGCCCCTGTTTTCTACGTTTTAACGAAACTCGAAAACTCGCCCCTCTTGCTTCGCCTCAGAAAAAGCATAGCTCCTGTGGTTCTTAACACATCCCGGGCTCTTGGGGCAGAGGACTGAGCTGTGCAGGCACCAGCCTCACCAACTGTGGGTGAGCAGGGGGTGGGGGGGGAGCAGCAAGAGAATGGGGGGCCTTGAGGCGGCCAGAGCTGAGTGTGTAGGATCACAGGGAGGGTTGTGGGCGTGACCCAGGAAGCGGCTCCAGAGGCCACTTTGCCTTGATGGGGGAGCGTCTTGGGGGGTGCAGGGCGGGGAGCTGCTCTCTTCTTGCTGGGGGCGGCCTGGGCCCCTCGGTCCCCTGCATCGCTCTTGCAAGAAGTGGGGGCAGCTCCGGAGAAAAGGTTTCCACTCCCCAACTCCGCCTCCCAGGCAACAAGATGTTACAGGTGTCGCCAAGCCAGTGCTAGGTCCTGTCCCCCAGCACCTGGGCGTGTGTGTGTGTGCACGTGATCCTCCATCACGGTCCTATGAGATAAGAGCTGTCACCGTTTCCAGTTCACGGACCAGGACAGCAGAGCTGCAAAGTAGCCGGTGGGCGCGGAGGGAGGGGTGGGCCTCAGTGAGGAAAAACTCAGGCCCTTGGCAGTGACCTTGTGCTCCCCGCCGTGGGGCCGCCCCCTTCCCAGTAGCCCGAACCCTGGACCGCCGCTGTCCCGCTGAAGGAGACCGTGAGCCCCGTCAGCAAAATCAAGGTCAGATCTCATTGGCCTGTCTCCCGTAACTCAGTTTGCCCAAAGTCGTGTCATCCTGACATGTCATCAACATGAAAATTACCGACGAGATATTTCACATTCTTTTTATGTTGTGTGATGTCCTGGAAATCGGGCATCTTGTGCCCACTCAGAACCCGTCTACTTATCTCGTCCGTCTACTTATCTCGTCTCTCCGTCTTGGGCCCCCGAGAGCCGCATGTAGCTTTGACTATGGTACGAGACATTGCGGCCCCAGAATCTGGAAATTTACAGGACTGGCCTGAGATAGCAAATCCGCCCATCCCGCCGGCCAGCCGGGGGGCCCCCCCGGGGGCCCGGGGTTGAGAGGGACTCCGAGGCAGCATCTGGAATCAGTGAGGAGGAGCGCTGTGGTTGATTAGCGATGCCTGCCGTGAACGCTGAAGACCCTGGGCCTCTCTTCCGCAGACTGACCCTGAGCCAAGCCCGCAAGCCTGTGGGTAGGCCCGGGGAGCCCACGCTGAGGGCCATTTGGTGAGCTCCCCCCTCTCCGCATTCCTGAAGCCTTTACCGTTTGAATCTGGCCCGGGGCAAGCTACCCAGCCTGGGTTTCAGGCCCAGATCCCCGCCTCTTCCCTTTCTGCCTGCCTGACTCCGGAGAAGCCACTTGACTTCTCTGAGCCTCAGGTTCCACATCTGGAGAATGGGCACAATAAGCCCTACGTAGCAGGACTGCGGTGAGGGAGAACGCGGAGGAGATGTGTCAAGGGCAGGTGCACAGTAGGTGTGGAGTAAGGGGTGAGCTCCCCGTTGTTCCTTCTTGCAATTCAGCGTCCCTCTGGGCCTCCGCTCTGCCCAGGACGCACAGGCAAAGTCTGCTCCCGCCCGAAACCCTCTCGGGAGGCACACGGCTCCTTACTGTGCCTGCCCCGTGATTCCTCTGCCCCGTCCAAGGCCGGGCGAGGCCTCCTGCTCGCTGCCCCTCTGACAGCCCCCTCCTTCAAGGCCTCCACCCCCAGCAGGCTAGCACAATGGCCCCACCGTCTGGGGCTCCCTTGGCAGGCACGCCGCTGCTTGCTCCAGGAGGGGCCTCCGCACCTATCAGACAGTTGATGGAGCCCAGACACTCTGCCAGCCCCGTGTTTTTTTAATTATTCCCTCCCGGCCACTGTAGACATGAAGGTCGTCTTCCCGGCCCCCCTGTGGGACGCTGGCTCTCCTCCAGCCGAGCGCGCTGTGGCCTCCCGCGGCCCACGTGAGTTAGCCCCTCTCTCAAGATGCTCTGGGTTCTCTTCTGGGGAGGAATTCACATCCCACAACATCTGGCAGAGAACGGACGGGACACCGCGGACGCGCCGGCGAGGCCGAGGGTTCAATTAGGCAAGAGCCAGCTTTTGCCGCGTGTGACGCGGAAAGTAATTCTCTGGCCGACGGAGTTTAATCAGAATGTTTTATGCAAGACGCATCCCTAACGCTGACAAATCTTCCCCCTCTTGCTGGAAATTAAACAAATATATTGTCAGCGCGGATTCCGATGAACGCACAGACAGACGGGGTGGCTGGTGGGGGCAGGAGGCTGTGGGTTTCCGAGACCCCGGATGAGAAGGGACCCGGTGAGCGGTGTTTGTGGGGTCCGCGGGCTTATTAGCAGCTCCTGCGAATAAGTGGCCTCCGCCTGGCCCCCTGCCCCCAGCCCCGGAGCAGGGCCCCGTCTTCTGAATCATACCCCGAATTCCCTCTCTTTCCACTCCCACCACCGTGTCCTGAGAGCATGTGTTTGGGCATCTGTCTCCCCTGGCAGACTGGGTCCAATTGTCTTCATGCCCCTGGCACCGAGGACAATGTCTGGCACGCAGAGGGCCTTGAACAACTGTTTGGGGGGGGAGGAGAGGAGGGGGCGGGCGGTGAGGCACAGGGAGCTTCCTTCAAGGGGTGGTGTGGTCTACACCGCCTGCTGTCAGTCTGGGGAGCACAGCTGTACCCTCACCAGGTTTGGACCCGGAGAAGTTCAGCTGTGCCAATCAGGAGAGCGGGCGGGAGGCTGGACGGCTTCCCTGGGAGCAGGGGGAGGAAACGCAGCGGTAGACACTCGGGGCACACAAGGCTCGGGTTGGTGGTGATGGGGACGGAGGGAGGGCGCGAGAAGGGTGGAGTGGCTTCCTCCCAGACAGGGTGCTTCTCGCTGGCTCTTGAGGGCAGAGGGACCGAGGCCCAGGGCGGCGACTTGCCCGGGGTCTCCCAGCAAGGACGTTAGAGCACAGGCTTGTGCAGGAGCTGTGAGCTGAACCCCTGCGGGTTCACTCTACCACTTCCCCAGGTGTTTCTGGTAGAGTGTAGACGCCTGGGTCCTCGCATGGGTCTTTCCAGGGGCCGTAGAAGGATCAGCCGTGGCGTGGTCCTGGGGAGCTGTGGTTTCGGGGAGGCAGGAGGGCCCTGCTTCTGGAGCTGGGACAAACTTCCCAGGCAAGTCGGATGCCTGGACAGACTAGGGACAGTGGTGTGGACCATCCATTTATAAATGACTGTAAATATTAGTGCTTTCATGACATGAGCGCTCACTTGTGTCAAGAAGGGAGAGCCAGCAGCGACATGGGGGAGGGGATGAACGAGATCAGTCCTGCGTCGCCCCGCCCATGTCAGCCCCTTGCGGGGGGGATTCCTGGGATTCCCACTGCTCCCAGAGCATCTGAGGCCTGGGGGGCGATGTGTGGTCCCCAGGAGCCTGTGGACCCCTCTCTAGCGACCAGAATGCTGTCCCCCACATCCCGCCACAGATGCCTATGCGTTCTCCTTTCTTTGAGTTGGTGTTGTTATCTCTACAGCTCCAACTTTCCGGGTGAAGGCAGCAGCCGCCCCAGCAGGCATTGCAGAGTGATGGATTCTGGGGTCAGACAGGCTGGCGTCCTCCTACGTTATTGGTGCAGAAAAAAGAGCTTGAGGTCAGAATGGCCCTCGTCACTGTTCTAGCTTGAGGTATGAGACCGAACTGCTTGGGTTGAGCTCTTCCTCATGAGACACAAGGGAGAATGGGGGGCGGAGGTAGAGACTGTGCCCGCGACTGACAGACGCAGCCTGCAAGGACGGTGACCACCATCACAGGGTAGTGGGAGGGCGGTGGGGAGGCTCTCCCTTCTCTCGATGGGGAAAGTGAGCTCATGGAGCCAAGGACACGATGGAGCGTGCGAGACGCCGGAGAAGGGGACACGTGTGCGGCCTCTACCAGGAGGCAGATGTCATACCCATTTCTTAGATCAAGAGACTGACGCCCAGAGACACGGCAGCTCCCCTGGGGCTGGCGGCAGGAGCCCCCCGGCCCCCCGCGTGGCCCCAGCCCCTCTGAGCCGCTTTGATCTGTTCCGAGCATTTGGGGCTCGTACGTGAGAGCATGTTTAAAGAATCAGGCTTTAAAGCAAAAGGGTGTGATGGGACCAGACTCAGCCTTCCCCTGTTGACAGGAGACCGAGGCCGAGCATGGCCCGCATGGGGCAGGGAGCCCCCACCCCCACCCCCACCCCGGGCCGTGGACAGGGTGCGGCTGACCCTCCCTCTCCACCTGGCGGGACACGGGCACCCGCGCAGCTGTTTAGGAGGGATAGCTGGGCACCCTGCCTGGGACGTCCCCAGTCACCGGCCCCAGGGACCGGATTCTCCAGGCCTTCCCCGAGGCGCATCCATTCGCCACGGGCACAGATGGAGGAGAACCACTGTGCGCTGGGAGGCAGGAAGCATACCCACGCTCCTCGCCAGCGGATCAAATGTTCCCTGGCTGGGCGGACATGGGGATTAGTGTTCTCTTGTCCCCCGAAACCCCGATGCTCGGTCTCATCTCGCAAACACTCTCTCCGTGGCAGTGCCAGGCAGCTGGGCTCTCACGGAGGGGGCCGCTTGGCCCACGGGACCCAGAGCGCGGGGGCTGGATCTTCCCTTGGCCTGTCCGGCTTGACCACCTGGCCGGTCGTGGTCACCCCTGGGCCTCATCCACAGGGGGGCTGGGCCTGGGAGCTCACCGGGGGGCTAATGAGCAGCTGGCCTGGCCCAGGGGGTGGCCGGGGGCGGTGGTGTGCGGAGAGCACTGCTCAGGGCAAGGGGGTTGACCAGGAGCGGGGGTGACCGGCAGGCAGGAAGGAAACCGTTAGAATCAGGCTCAGGAGGGGAAAGGTCAAGCAGGAGACTCCCAGCTCTTTAGGAGACTGTGCTGTGTGGGCAGCACTGGGGGACGTCCCGTAAGCCGTGGATCCGTGACACCCCCACCCCAACTGTCCCTCATAAGTACACCCCCATTCTTGCTGTCTCTCCCTCACGCACACAGGCCCCGGCCATGCCCTGAGAAGAAGGGGCCTGACCCTGCATTTCATATTCTTGTTGGAGGCTGGGGTGGGGACAGTGTGGTCCGCACATGTGCCCGGAGGGGGCGGCCCCCTGGCACAGAGCCCATCCCGAGGCCAGAGCCCCCGGGAGCCCCCTCCCCGGGCGCAGGGTGGTGGGGGCCTTCCCACTGCAGCCGCGGGACAGCAGACCCAGAGACGAGCCAGAACGCCGGTGCGGGCCATCACCATCTCCTTGGTTAGTCTGCATGGTGTCTCCTGGCCCCAGAGTCGGGCCCCAAGGCCCGGGACATCTGGGGTTTGGGTTCTCTGCCCCTCGGAGCGGCCATCAGCCTGAGGAATGGTCTCTGCCACAAAAAGCAACTCCTCCCTCTTGTTTCACTGGGGTCAGTCACCCCAACGGGGCTTGGGGGTGCTGCTAGGAGGCCCGGAGTCCTTCCCACCCAGACTGCCCCAACCCTGGGTCCTTCTCCCTGGGCCTCCCCAGCTGTGGGATGCAGATCTTTCCTCAGACTCTCCAAGGCCCCAAACCCCCGGGGGGAGTGGAAGGGAGGCCTGATGTGTGTCTGCGTGAAAGCCTTTGTTTGGCCCCCTTTCTGGGCTGCAGCTGAGTGGGTAAAGCCCAGGTCGTTCTGGGCAAAACCTGGGCAGAGGCTGGGGGAGCCCCCAGGGCTCCACGGGCTGTCCCCCCGGGGCTCAGTGGGTATTCCTACCACAGGAGAGCTTTTCCAGAAGGCTGCCCTTGCACAGACATGGATTCTGTCCCCTGACCCCTGACTCTGTGCCGGGGAGGCGCCCTTGGGGCTGATCTTGCACAGTTTGGGGGCGGGGGCTGGATGGTACAGTAGCCGGTGGCCATCTCCTGGTGTCGGGGCTCCCAGGAGCTGGTGCCCCCAACTTCCTGCATGACTCAGGGGGACGCAGCAGCGGCCCAGTGAGGAAGGGGCTTTGCTGGGGATGGAGTGAGGGTCTGGCTTGTCCTGAGGTGAGGAGGGAGTGATGGACATGAGCCTTTCCCCCTCAGCCTGCCCCCGGTTCCTGGAATTTTAGTCCTGCCTTGTCGTGGGCCACACATTGTCTGTCCTCCGGCCTCTCTCCCAGGAGGTTTCCACGCTACAAAGCCCTACGTGGGAGAGCACCATTTCGGCAGAAGGGCCCTGAGGCAAAGCAAAGTGTTTGGGGGTGAATGTATATTCCTGGGGTCTTTGTTCACGCGCATGCCCCGTACCTAGTGATAGTGAGGACTGAAGACCCACCACGTGTTAGAGCAATTGTACAGACGAGTGAGACTGGGCACCTCTGACAGACGCCCTTTCCCTGAGCACGCGCTGTGTCGTCGCTGCGTCCTCGCTGCGTCCCCTCTGTCCTACCTGACACACGGTTTCATCCTACCGTCCCGGGGGAGGAAGCTCTACAAACATCTTACCCCGCTGAAGCAGACCGAGGAGGGGCAAGTACCCGGCTGGGCAGTTGAAGGAGGGCTTCTCGGAGGAGGTGATGTTAGAGCTGGGTCTTGAGGGGTGGAGAAGAGTTTGATGGCCAGACACGATGAAAAAGAGCCATCTGGACAAAAGATCCTTCAGGTTAGGGGGAGAAGGAAGCCAGACCCACAACCCTGGAGCTTTGGGAATGAGAGTCTTTCTGGGAGGCCCACTGAGGACGTTTCTGCCCGATAAAAGCTAAGATTTAGGAAGGCTGGCCAGAAGCATATCTAGGTGTTCCCTGCTATATCCCCCTCCCTAGCCCAGTGCCTGCACACAGTAGAGCTCTCTAAATGCCAGCTGAGTATATAAATATGCAAACTCATTCTCTTTCTCTCTCTCTCTCTCACACACACACACACACACACACACACACACACACACACACCCTACATACTTTTGCAAAAACAGTATTGAATGGTGGTTGATACATAGCGAGAGACACCTAGGGGGAAAATACCTCCAGCCTCAGGAACTTCGCATATGCTGTTCCAGCTGCCTATAATACAGTTCCACGCCCCACGTCTGCGGCCATTTTCCGTGGTGTACTATGTCCATCGCTCCCATTGCATTCCCCTGGCCAAGCACAGGGCTGTCTGTCGGTAAATATTTGTTTCCCGAGTTCACGTGCCCAACACCCAGAAGTAGACGTTCGGTATCATTTAGTGAACAAAGTTCTGGAAACGTCCAGGCGTGTGAGTACCCACACAGAGATCCTGGCTGATGTCAAAAGATTGACAGGCATCCAGTAAGGAAAGGGGGGAAACCAGGGAGCAAAATGGACCGGGTTTCTGGTGAGCCAACTCTTTCCAGGGCGAACTGAAAAATTGATAGGGAGGGGGTTCCCGGTCACCGATGGAAGGGGCTGCCTCTGTGTGCCGCGCCCAGGGAGGTCCTTGCTCCTGGGCACTAATGAAGCAGTCCTCCAGCCTGGACCCCCCTCCGCAGCATGGGGGGCAGCGACCACCCTGGACGGTCATCGTGGGGATTACTGATGATAACTGGGGCAAAACCCCCACTTGGGCTGGTGTCTGAGGTGGGGCGGGGTCCCTAGAGGTGGCAGGGTTACCATGGTGGGGGGGGACACCTATCTGGACTAGGAATGCCGTTCTTTCCTCAGAGATAGTATCGGACCTTCAGCAGGACACTCTGGCAGTTGGACAACACTAGCTTTGGGTCCTGAGCCCAAGTCTGCTCCCTTGGGGACGTCCCCGCTTTGTCCCCAAGTGCCTGGCATCTCGATCTCACTCCCTGGCCACCTGGATCCAGTCCAACCCCCTCTTACCGGCCCCAGACTCAGTTTCCTTGCGCAGCAAATTGGGGCCGATTGAACGGGCTAACATTTGCCGTATCTTCTAAGCGCATCTTTCACTTTCTACAAAGAAGAAATCAATCTCCACGGCTTGCGGGCATTCTCGGGCTTGTTCATCGAGGGCAGAGGCGGGCAGGACCCAGGGCCGAGCCTCTCCTCTGGGGTGCGGGCCCCGCGTCCTCCCCTGGGACCCATCTCTGCGGGGGGCGGCTGGAAAGGGAGAAGCAGGCTGACTCTCCCTCACCCACTGAGCCCACTGCCAGCCCAGAGGAAATTTGCTTTCATTATGAAGGTCACGCAGAGTGTGTTTGCAGAAGGATGTGGCTTCCCAGCCGCCTGTACTGCGGGGAAAATTTTCCTTAATTATTTTTTTATAGCCTAACTTTTGTGTGAGAGGGTTTGTTATTATCCCTGCCTCGCTTGAGAGTGATAAGCAAGAAGAACCATAAATAAAACTTTACTTAATATTCAAAGTCTGCGAGATGGGATGATGGATGTGGGGAGGGGGCCGCTCCCCCTCTCCGCGGTGGAGCGTCCCCTGCTTCCCGTGGGAAGGCGATTGCTTTGAGCTCCGGTAATCAGAACCACTTCCTACCTCTGCATTTTGTTTTCTAACTTTCTCATTTAAAACCCGGTTGGGCGACATTGTGTCCCATTTGTATTGTGTCGAGCGAGATGACTCCGGGAGCCGCTGCGCGCCAGGCCCCCGGGATGGCAATATTTTACCTGGGAATCCGCCTTTGAAACATGGAAGCGTGTCAGCGGCAAAGACAGGGCCATGATTTGATCCCCAGATTCCGAAGCTTCAGGGACAAATTCCTGGCAGGGGAATTAATTTTTCCTGAGGAACAGGAGAGCTGTAACTTCCCCTCTATTATTTCAAAGCCGCCAGCCTCGCTCTCCACGGGCCTGAGCTACAAGCCGGCAAAGTAGAAACAGAGAGGAGGCCGCAGCGGTGGAGACCAGGGTCCTCTCGGCCAGGGGCTGCTGTGTGACCTTCTGCTAGTTCCTACCCCTCTTGGGGCTGCAGTCACCTTGCCCAGAAAATGGAGGGGCTGGGCAAGAGAAAGATACTAACAGCAATCTTTTCTGAGTCGACATTTTATTGAGCACCTACTAGGTGCCAGGCATCAGGCTAGGCCCTTAGTGAGCATTATCTCAAGAAAGCCACAATAACCCAAGAGATCCAGGGCCCAGGGATAATTCATTCAACAAATATTACTGAGGCCCTTCCTGTGGGCTCGCACAGCTGTAGGCACCGGGTATCCATGATGGACCAGCGAGATAAGGATCTGGCTCTCCCTCCGGTTCCAGAAGGGGAGACAGAATAAACATGTAAAGAAACAAGATCATTTCAGACAGTGAGGGGGATGGGGTGCTTTGGAGAAAATAAAACAGGATGATACAGTGGATGGTGACCGGAGAGAGGTAAAATGAGAGAGAGGTAAAATTATCATGACAGACTGCTCAGGAAGTGATATCCAATCATAGAGGAAAAGACAAGGAGCTACCCAGACACATGAAGATTGGGGCAAGTATGCAGCTGGTGGGCATAGCATGTGCAAAGGCCCTGAGGTGAGCTCAGTAAACACCGCAGATATGCTCACTCAATGCCATTCCAACCCCCCACCTCCTTACCCTCCTATCCTATAGAGCCTGAAAAGCTAGAGCAATGCTTCTCCGAGGTCCTGTGGTTAAGATCCTACATGAGGGACCCCACAGGGGACACCTTAGCACTAGGCTGACAGCATCAGAAAGAGGGGGCAGCATCTGAAAACAACTTGCTGGTGTGCCTGGAGGCAGGAGGGTCTCCTGGCATCGCAGATGCTGAGCAGAGAGATGGGCGTTCCTTTAGTGGGACGCGGGTTCCCTGCAGGACCCAGAGCCATTGCCCATAGTGATATGGGTGTTGAATACCCCATATCCAACGAGTGGATCCCGTTCTCCCTCCCCACGCCCAGGAGGGGGGCTTCCTGCACTCGCCTCCCCCAAGAAGCCACTCGTCCTTGAATTCTGATGACTGGGTCTGCTCCTGGGAACCCCAAAGAGCTGTGTTTCGACACAGGTGGAGTCAGCTTTCGGTTCCCTGAGATTCCATGAGGCTTCTCCTCGCCCCTAAAACCCCCTCCTGATTAAATTAGCAAGAATGGACCCTGAGGCTGGTGACTGAGAGCCCTAAGGGATGCTCTAGCTGTCAGCGTTCCCAACAGCCCGCCCGTAGGTGAGGGCACAGAGGCCAGGGGCGGGGGCTGCGGCCCAGATGGGTCTCCGGGCACTGGCCCCGTAATCGCCCTGCCGGCGGCCGTTCTGTCTCTAAAAGAGATGCATTCTCAGGCCTTGGTCCTGGGCAGGCCCCTCTGGATCAGAGATCCGTCATCCTTTGGTAAATGCGCTCTTTGAAAGCACTGAAAAGGTTAATGGGGCTTCTGCAGGCTCCTAGCCAACCGCCAGGTAGCAGCTTGGGCAGCCAACGATGTCGCTCATTAGGGGACAGATAGATGAGGACGCAGCATTATCTCGCCCCGCAGGCCGACAAGCAGCCCCAGGCCTCCCCCGCCAGCCCTGTCTCTGCGGGCTCTGCTGACGGCCGTGCTGTTGGCTGGGCTGGCGAGCCCGCAGAACATCTGCTCTGTGTCGGGCGGGGCTAGGGGCTCAGAAGCAGCTCAGCCTCTTCCCAGGAGCCCGGCAGACAGAGAGGGCGCTGGCCCGGACCCCTAATGGCAAGGGAGAGTCAGGGTTAGGGCCTGTCCCTCTGCTGCCTCCTGCAGGCTCCGGATGGGAGCCCCCACCGATGTTTCAAGGAGCCCCCCACCGATGTCTCTCGATGTCTAGGGCTGAGCGACACTCAGGAGGGGACAGAAGGGGCCTGGGCTGGGCCCGGCTGTGAAAGCAAGACCAGCCCCGCCGACCTCTGGGCTTCTTGCTAAGTGAGAAACACGCCTCGTTCCTTAAAGCTCCCGTTAGCTGGTTTGCTCTAACTTGCCTCCTAGATCCTTGCTGACTTGTAAGCCTGGGTCCTGGCCCACGGAGGAAATCCGAACACATTTTAGAAGTTTAAAGGGTTTGAGTTCCATTCAAATCATGGCAGAGCCTCCTCCCAGCTTAGCATAAGGACTGCTCCCTCCTCCGCGCCCCCACCATTCATGGCCCCCTGAATCGGGCCATCTCTGGTCTGAGCCCTTTACTGTGCGCTTCCCCGCCAGCCGGGTGGAGCGTGACTTGGGGAAGAGGCCAGAGCACGATCTGTTGAATGACTGAACGAGGCTCCCGGGGACACGGGACAGGGGGCCGAGGCGGTGGGGACCCCGACATCCTCCGAGTACTGAGAGTCTGCCATTCTGGGCTGCGAGTGTGGGTCAGTGGGCATCGTCGGGAGTTCAGTCCGGGGTGAGCTCGTAGACAGGCTCTCTGGGGCACGAGGAGCCCCGACTCGGAGCCTTTGCCAATTTCCCTGGTGCAAACATTCCCACCAGGGCGGGTTTCGAGCCGCTAAATGTTCAACAGCCAGCTCACGGAATCTCCTGAAAATGTAATAGTTGGTCCTTGCGAGTTAGAGCAAACCTCCTGCAAGTCAATCATATCCCCACCTTTCGCTCGCCCCTCCCCCTCCCTCTTCCTCCTTCCTCCCCTCCCTCTCTCCCCCTCCCCCTTTTTCTTTCCTTCCTCCATCCCTCAACCTCCCTCTCTCCCTCCCTCTCTCTTCTTTTTCTCCTCCGACATTGCCCGAGGACCCACCAGAGCCTGCTGGGTCCTGCCTGGGTGCTGGGACCCCAGGGGAGGAAACTACAAGGAAGCTGCCGCTCTAACTACACTCCAATAACAAAAATTAATTAGAAGGGGGAGGTGGAGAGGTGGCGGCGGCGGCAGCTGCGGCCCTGGTGGTCCCATCAGCGAGGGATGGTGCTCTGTCGAGGGAGGCACAGCGGTCACAGGAGGGGCCCCTAAGCTGGCTCTGAGGGGCACCATGGGGACTGAGCTCCCTGAGGAAGGAAGGGGCGGCTCGTCCCACGCTCCAGACAGGGACCCAAGGAGCCCTGGAGGCGAGAGGCCAAACCCTGGGCCGTGTCCCTGTGCTGAGGGGCTTGGACTTTGTCCCAAGGGCAATGTTAAGCTATTTATTTTTAAGTGGAGCACGATCAGATTGGCACTTTATACGCTTCCCCTGAGTGCAGAGAGGGGAGCAGGCAGGCAGTGGGGGGCTCCTGGTTGGGGGGGCTCTTGGTTGGGGGGTCCGGGCTGCAGCCTCAGGACCACAGTAGGCAATTGGGGGCACTGTTGTGGGAGGACCAGTCAGCTCTGCCGTGGCCACGGGATGGGTGCTGGGCCATCTTCCAAGAAGAGCGAGATCTGGGGGAAAGAAGAGAAACTCCTGCCTGCAGGCCTTCCTGGCTTCCCCTCTGGGGCAGGGGTGCGGGGGGAGGGGTTGGGGTTTCTGGTCCAGGCCAGGGGCCCTCGCCTAAGGCGCAGCCTGCCCTTTGCTTGAGGGAAGTGTTGGGGGTATGAAGGAGAGGCTGATCTGATGGGTCCTCACGTGAGGGGTGCAGGGAGGACACCCCCACATCTCTGGCTTGGGAAAATAGGACCCAGCTTGAGATCCGGGACAGGTGGGGGCTGAGAAAATCTCCAAGGCCAGGATGCTAAAGGGGCCTGAACACGAGCAACCGGCCCGAGCAACCGGCGCCCCCGCAACCGGCCAGCTCCCACATGCCCACCGCTGGGTTGGGGGCCCTGCAGGGGTGGTGGGGGCCGCGCTCGGGCTGCTGTCCCGGGCACAGGGATGCAGCTGTCTCCCAGGCCAGCTAGGTACACAGGATTAATAAGGCGACACGCTCTCCCGGGGGTGGGCCGCGTGCCCGCTGCGCTCTGAGTGGACCATCCATCACGGCTCCCCTAATGGCCCGCCATGGCTCCCCCCCCCCCGCGGCTCTGCAAGCGAGAACCAGGCCGCCGGCAGG
>JAQQSY010003527.1:0-12909 GCA_028646535.1 Procyon lotor
GGTGGCTGGGTTGTGGACATTGGGGAGGGTATGTGCTATGGTAAG
Source organism: Procyon lotor (assembly GCA_028646535.1). Taxonomy (NCBI): domain Eukaryota; kingdom Metazoa; phylum Chordata; class Mammalia; order Carnivora; family Procyonidae; genus Procyon; species Procyon lotor. Next base: position 46 of record JAQQSY010003527.1, read on the forward strand.
TGCTGTGAAATGTGTAAGCCTGACGATTCACAGACATGTACCCTGGGGCAAATAATACATTATATGTTAATAAAAATTAAAAAAATAAAATTAAAAAAAAGAAATGTCATATTTCAGATTTATTTTCTCTACTAATGCCATATAAATGGGTAACTCAGTTATGGACTAGCCTAGAAAAACTACTTATACTGGTTGCATTCCTCCATTTTATTCTCATAACAAAATGCTTTCTGTGCTGTTTAGTAAAACAACATGTTCTCTAAAAGGATGCTCTCTCTTCAACCCAAAGATTCCTTAATCTGATGTTAAGGCATCATTGGGTCAATTGCATTAACCATATTTCTAGCTTCTTTAAATATGATGCTTTGACATCTACCCTACAGATATATACGCTGAACACACCTTGTTCTGGCTAACCTGATAAGATGCCTAAGTCCCCTTGCCTTGACCTTCTACTTCCCCTCACCACTCCTCTCCCAACCCTCAGAATCTTTCCCCTGGGGGCACATTTTACAAATATAACACCAACTAATCCAGAGTCCACATCCTCAAACATCTCCTTTATCAAGCTCTCACACTGTGGATCACTATACACCTGCCCTAATTATTCCAGAGGCAGGTACCAAACAACAAGGGACAACCCCTATGCCTCAAAGCCTGTTGAAATTTTCAAATTAGCCAATCCTAAGCATGTTTACCCTCCATTGCTTGTTCCCTGGTCCCCCATGGCACAGCACGTCCCCTTCTCTTGGGATTTGTGAATAATAAACTGTCTTTTCAATGGCAATCATCTGCTAATCTGTTGCCCTTACTGTAAGTCAAATTTTCTCTTAAGGCACTATATTTTAAAACACCTGGGTTTTGATTTTATTCCCACTGTTACAAAATTAGTGTTCCCCATTATGTAATCATTAACTTTGCATTTTTCCAATCATCACTTACTCTCATCCAAACCTTTTATCTGATAGGGCCGTGTCTTCACAGGACAAAAACATTTTTTACAGGAAAATATTTTAATAAAACAGTCAAAAATTAAGTATCTCTTAGGCACTTTTTTGGATATGTATGTCAGGCTAGAGTTTCTGCTGGAGAAACTAAAGACATATAATGTCCAGAGAAATGGTCAGGACAAAATAATGAATTTTCAAAATTGAAAAAAAAAAAAGATTTACATTACTGTGCAACCCTTTAGTCTTGATTATTTACCTAGTAAGCTGTCTTAAATCACATACTATTGCTTGTGACAACAGCTGCATTTAATAATTAAACTATGTTATTAAAGTATGTATCATCAGGAGAATGGTAAGGAAAGTTGTCAGGTTATCAGTTCATTGTTGTAAACGGCAAACCATCCAGGAAGCCAAACACAAGTCAACTGAGGTGAAACATTTCCAAGATGGGGTCTAGAGTCCAATCTGTCAGGAGTAGGTATAGGGGCCAGACTACATTTCATGTACCTTTCTACACCTTGCAGCAATTCATAGAAAGTCAGAAATCTTATCTCTGTATCAGAAATATACAGCTGATTATCAGTTCAATTTCAGATAGTCCCATCAGACAACAAGCCCTATACATGGGCATCTGCATGTGAAGCGATGGTTCAGTCAATATCCAGGGTGTTTTCATAGTTTACAGTCTCACAGAGGGTTGTCCTAATCTCAGAGTCTGAGTTAGGTACAGAGTCTGTACCTGCTTTCAGTTTGGCAGAGCTCGTGTTGAGGTTGGAACAGACTATAGCAGACAATATCATGTTTAAACTTAGCATCATGTTCAGTTAATTAGGATCTGTAAATTCAGGATTAAAAAAAAAAAAAGCCAATGTTACAGGCAATAGGAAAGACAAGATGCTGCAAGACCAGACAGTTGTGTTTACCAGCCCAACTGGTAAGATAGTACTCAGTCTTAGAGTCCAAATTGAGCCAATCAAAAACTTCCCCATATTAGGATGAAAAGTCATTAGCCTCTAAATGTTAGATATCTGATTTTTACAAGAATTCAACAGGGAGCTAGTAACTGCTTTTTTAATAAAATATTATATTAGTGACTGTCAAAATTCCAAGTTTGTCTTCATCTGGAGATTGCTTCCTTTTTTTTTTCCAGAGGCTTCAGCTCACAGAAGTCATTAGTCATGAAAACTCGTTTTGTTTCCAAAACTTGAAGTGTTTAAATTTCAGACCATCCACCAGCAGCAAAAAAGGAATAGAATCATATCCCACTTATACTTTTATTTAGGCAACTTTCTCTGATCTAGATGATTCCTCTAGCTTCTGTGAAATGAAAAGCAAATTAACATTTTACATTAATTTTTTCATACATCCAGATACAGTATCCATAAAACAACACAAAAGAGATTCTTACCTCCTTTTATTTCTGATATGAAATTTACCTAAACCTCTAGCAGTTAGCTGCATAACTACTGGGGGTGCTGGGGGGACTACAGAGGACTATAGAAATGGCTGGAGAGGAATTGTTCTAGCCCTGGAAAGAGATTTAACCCTTTCAAATGGAGCAGAGAGCAACTAACAAAAAAATTTGTACTATCTTTAGCTCACTCAAAGCTCAAATTCTTAGGCCTTTTTCCCTCCAACCTGGAGGACACAGCCAAGACCAAAGGCACAGCCAGGGCTACATTTTCTTCCACTTAAGCAAGCACAGTCTATAGAGCTAGAGAATCCAATGTGCCAACTTTCCTGAAGTTGACTTATCACTTCAAAACTCCATTGATATTTTTACTTCTAATAATACATTGTGGATTAACTACTATTTCATAACACAGGTAGTAACTCCATAACCACCCAGGCATCAGATTTTGTCATCTTTGACCCATTCCTCCTTCTTTTTGTCAATTAACAACATGACCATATTTTATTGAGTTTGAGTCATTGCACTGATTTGGGGGTCACCAGGCCTACCCACACATTTGGTGATTCACTCAAAGGACTCATGTGACTCATATATAATCATACTCATGGCTGAGATTTATCACAGTGACAGATAAATGAAACACAGCCAAACCAGTGAGAGAAAAAGACAGAAGTGGAATTGTCTTAGTCTGTTTGGGCTACTATAACAAAACACCATAGACAGGGTGGCTTATAAACAACATAAATTTATTTCCCATAGTTCTGGAGGCTGGACATTTGAGATTAGAATACTAACATGGTTGAGTGAAGGCCCTCTTTCAGCTTGCAAAATTCTCATTGTATCCTTACATAGTGGAAGGAGCTAGAGAACAGTGGGATCTTTTTCATAAAAGCACTACTCCTATTCATTAGTTCTCCACCCTCATGACCTGCTCACTTCTCAAAGACTCCACCTTCTAACACCATCACATTGGGTATTAGGATTCCAAATTTAAATTTTGAGGTGATATAAACATTCAGACCATAACAATGGTGGGCACAGAGGCATTCTCTGCATTACTAATAAAATTCTAGACTTCCAGAAGGAAGATGCTTACCATAAATCATATTATTTTTATAAACAGCCTAGGAACAACAATAAGACAACTTTTTCAGTTTGAGAACATAATAGAGGTCAAGATCCTAGACATCAGGCAAGGGTCAAACCTGAAAGCTCTGGAGCATTTTCACTTGCCTTTGCTTAACACTTTCCCCATTGCAGTGGTAGTCTTAAAGAGATAGCATCCCAGATTTCCATAATGGAACCATGATCCCTGGCCCCAGAGAGAGTAGAGACAACCTTATTAACAAATTATTGTTTGTGTCTATTCTAAACCATCTCAGAGCTACCTGAAGAACTAACATGAGATGCTCATCTCTGTTTTGCATAGCTGAAAACTCAAGTAAGAAAAGCATCAGGCACTGCTCAAAAACACTGCAAGCTAAACTAACTACTTGCAGATGCCTGAGATAAAATATTATACTTGAAACACAACTGACCAGTTAAGACCCAGGAACAAAAGCTGGGAATAGTTCTTTGGGAAAAAAGGAATATTTGAAAGCATCTATCCATACAAGGGAGTTTAAAAGGCTACACAGATGCCCAAGGGAAAGAATATTCATGGCCAGGGCAAGACACATGCTCAGAAAAGACCTGAGAAGACCCTAAGTTTTCATTGTAGGCTGATCCCTAGGATCACTGCAAACCTAGCTAAGTGCTGAAGGTGTGCCTCACAAAAATGCAATCTGTAAAGACTTGGAAAAGTTTTGTTTACATATATATTTTTTTTTCCTTTCCAGCTTATGGCATTCAAGAAATTGTGTGTCAAAACATAACCTGAACACAATCTAGGGACCAGAGAGTTCAGTGGCCACAAATAACAATGAGTACAGTCTTCACAACTAAGGAAAGTTATGAAATAAATGGACAACCTTTGAGAATCTAAAAGCAAAAATAAAGCAAACCCTTGGGAAGGGGTAGAACTTGATTTCAGAGTTACCACTTCATAATATTCAAATATCCACTTTCATGAATAAAAGATCACAAGGTATATAAAGATAGAAAAGAGTAAGGCCTGTTCACAACAACAAAAAAGATAGAAACTTTCCCTAAAGAAATACAGATATTGGATTCACTAGATGAAGGCTTAAAAATAAACTTCCTTTAATATGTTCACAGGAGCAGAAAAATGGACCAAGAACTACAGAAAATCAGGGAAATTATGTATGAACAAAATGAGATTATTTATTTAAAATATATATATTAGAAAAAGTCACCAGACACAAATTTTGGAGCTGAAAAGTAAAATAACTGAAAAAAGAAGTTCACTAGAACACCATATAGTTGATGTTCACTATGAACAACAACATATTTGAGTGAGTATAAGAAAGGCTCAGTGAATATGAAGGTAGAACCACTGAAATTATCAAGCCTAAAATCAGAAAGGAAAAAGATAGAAGAAAAGTACAGCCTAACAGATGTATGGGAGAGCATAAAAGCAGGCCAGTAGTATGCATTATAGGAGTCTCAGAAAGGGAAGAGAGTAAAAGGAACAGAAAGAATATTTGAGGAAATAGTGGCAGAAGCTTTCCAAATATAATGAAATGTATTAATCCCAAGTCTAAGAAGTTCAATGAACTTCAAATATACAAAAAGTTAAATAGATCCCCAATAAGACATATTATAATCAAACTACCCAAAGCCAAAGCCAAACAGAGAAACTTGAAAGCAGCAGCAGAGAAACAACTTATCATACACAAGAGATCCTCAGTCCAATTAATGCTAATTTCCCATTAGGAACCAAGGAGGCTAGAAGACAGTGGGATAGAGTATTCAAAGCGTTGAAAGAAAAAAATGTCAACGGGAATTCTATATATACCAAAACTATCTTTCAAAATTAGGTTGATAGTAAGACATCAGAAAAACAAAAGCTAAAGGAGTTCGATACCACTAGAACTTCCCTACAAAAAATGCTAAGAGTCCTTTAAATTGAAGCAAAAAGACATTAGATAATAGCTCAATTCCATAGGAAGAAATGAAGATCTTGGTTAAAGGTAAATATAGTGGCATAAACAAAAGCCAATATTATTATATTTGGGGTTCAGAATACTGCCTTTTATTTCCTATAGGATTTAAAAGACAAATGAATAAAAATAATACATTTATGTTATTGGGCACAAAATGTTTAAAGATATAATTGTGATGAGAACAAAATAAAGGGAATGGGAACACAGCTATATAGGAACAAAGTTTGTGTATGCTATTGAACTTAATTCTATCAAACTGAATTACATTGTTATAAATTTAGGATATTAAATTAATCACAATGGAAACCACAGATTAAACATATAAAATATATAACATACCTGTAAATGAAAGCCTTAATAAATTTATAAAGATTGGAACCATACAGAGTATCATTTCCAATCACAATGGAATGAAACTAGAATTCAATGAAAAAAGGAAAACTGGAAAATTTATGTAAATGTGAAAATTAAATAACACACTTTAAAAAAAATCAATTGGTCAAAGAAGAAATTACAAGAAAATTAGAAAATACTTAAATAGATGAATGAAAATGAAACCTCAAAATACAAACTTATGGGATGCAGCAAAAGCATTACTCTGCAGTAAATTAAGAGCTGTAAAGGTCTACATTAAAAAAAAATAAAGTGGGTTGCCTGGGTGGCTCAGTCAGATAAGCACCTGCCTTCAGCTCAGGTCATGATCCCAGAGTCCTGGGATAGAGCCCCACATCAGGTTCCCTGCTTAGTAGGGAGCCTGCTTCTCCCTCTCCCTCTGTCCTTCTGTCCTTCCCCTTTGTGCTCACTTGCTCTCCATTATGCACTCTCTCTCTCTCTCTCTCTAATAAATAAATAAAATCTTTTTAAAAAAGAAATATCTCAAATCATTAACTTAATTTTGCAACTTGAGGAACTATCAAAAAAGAGTCAAGTAAACCCAAAACTAGCAGAAGCAAGGAAATAATAAAGATTAGAGATAAAGTATAGAAAATCAATAGAATCAACAAAACCAAAAGTTGGAGGAGAAAGATCCAGATCACAGCATTAGAAAATACTACGCTCACCTCTTCCCACAGACACAACAAATCTACAACTGCATATGGAATAATTCCTTCTGAAAGGGACCTAGAAACTGGACAGACAAAGCTTCCACAACAAGGGACAGCACCAAGATGGGTAGAAGAGGCAAATATTTGGTCTTGAAAAGGAAAAAGTCACACACTTTAGGTACAGCATTCCATGGTCAGGAAGTATCTCAAAGGTATGACACATTTTTCTGAGGAGTGGAGATTCAAGTTCCACATCAAGCAAACCCATAGATCGTGGACAGGAGAGACAAGGCCCCAAACATCTGGCTTTGAAAACCACAGGAAATACATCCAGGAAAATTATACAACTGTGGGGAAAGGAAAATCTGCTCTTAAAATGTTGTGTGCAGACTCACTTGACCCAGAAACCAGTGCTAAAACACCACATGGAAAAGGACATAGAACTTAGGTGAAGGAGACCAACTACCTAATTTGGGAATGCCTGCTGGAGAGGCAGGAGACAGCAGCTCTCCCACACATACACTCCTAGGACTTAAGACAGCGGTGGCAACCACTTTTGCAATCTCATTCTGTTCCGTTTATCTCAGCATTGGTGGGCACCATTTTGGAATCATTCCTCTAGACATTAATGCCAGGGGTCATGTTCCACTTGGAACCCTGCGTAACACTGCACCTCAGCTGGACCTCACAACCAACCGGAAAATGAATCCACTCACCAGCATGCCCACAGTAGTAGTCAGGCTTCATAGACTTCTGGTTGGGCTTACACTCACCCAATAGCACAGTAGCAGAAGTCATGATCAGGCCTTTTAAGGGATACGTGAAACAAAACAAGCCTACAAACATTCACATTATACGGTCCCAAAAAAAGAAGAGAAAGGGACAGGTAACTTACTTGAAAAAAATAGCTTAAAAAAAACCCCTCATAACCTGGTAAACTAAGCAGACAGAAACCAGAATCCCAAACAAGATGAACCAAAAGAAATCCACACCAAGACACATTATAATTAGAATGTCAAATAGTAAAAATAAAGAGAGAATATAAAAGCAGGAAGACAAAAGCAATTAGCTATATATAAGGGTATCTCCATAAGACTCTCAGCTGTTTTTTTCAGCAGAAACTTTGCAAGCCAGAAAATAGGGGCATCATATATTCAAAGTGCTGAAACACAAAAATTTATACAGCCAAGAATACCCTGCAATGTTATTATTCAGAATTGAAAGGAAGATAGAGTTTTCCAGACAAGCAAAAGCTTAAAGGAGTCCATCACCACTAAACTGGCTTTATAAGAAATATTAAGGAAACTTACTTAAGTAGCAAAAAATAGGCTATAAGAAATAATAAAATATATGAAAGAAAAGATATCTCTGGTAGAGGCAAACATAGTAAAAAGAGTAGATCAACCACTTATAAAACTAGTATGAAGATTAAAATACAAAATTAGTAACATCAAGTACATCTACAATAGTTAGTCAAAGGAAATACAAAACGGTATAAAATATGACATCAAAAACATAAAGCATGGGGAAAAGGAGCAAAGATATAGCGCTTTTAGAATGCATTCAAACTTAAGTAACTGCCTACTTAAAATAGACTTCTATATACATAGTTTGTTGCATATGAACCTCATGGTAAACACAAACCAAAAATATATAATAGATACACAAACACAAAGAGAAAGGAATCCAAACATAATAATCAAGAAAGTTATCATTCACAAGGGAAGTGAGAAAGAGAAGAAGAAAGGAATGGAGAACTATAAAACTAGCAGAAAGCCAATAACAAAATGGCAATAAATATATGCCTAACAATAATTCCTTTTAATGTAAATAGACTAAATGCTTCAATCGAATGACATAGGGTGGTTAAATGGATAAAAAAATAAAACCTAAAAAAAAAATAAATAAAAAAAAATAAAACCTAAATGCTGCCTACAAAGACTCACTTCCAATCTAAAGACACACAACAACTGAGAATGAAGGAATGGAAAAAGATATTTCATGCAAATGGAAACAAAAAGCTGGAGGAGCAATACTTATATCAGACAAAATATACTGAAAACTACGGCTACAATAAGAGGTAGATAAGGGCATTACATAATGATAAAGGGATTAATCCAACAAGAAGATAGGGGACTTTAACACCTCACTTACATCAATGAACAGACCATCAATACAGAAAATTAATAAGGAAATACTGGCCTTAAATGACACATAAAACCAGATGGACTAAATACATACAGAACAATCTGTCCAAAAAGAGCAGAATACACATTCTTCTCAAGTGCACATGGAAAATTTTCCAAGACAGATCATATGTCAGGCCATAAAACAAGTCTCAATAAATTTAAGAAGATTGAAATCTTATCAAGCATCTTTTCTGACCACAGCAGTATGAAATTGGACTTCAATTACAGGAAGAAAACCAGGGGAAAAAAATCTGAGGCAGGTGAAACTGAAAACACAACATTCCAAAATCTATGGGACACAGCAAAAGCGGTCTTAGGGAAGTTTGTACCAGTATAGGCCTACCTCAAGAAATAAAAAAAAAAAAAAACCCTCCCAAATAAACAATGTAACTTTACACTAAAGGAACTAGAAAAATAAGAACAAAAGCCTAAGTTTAGTAGAAGGAAAGAAATAGTGAAGATCAAAACAGGAATAAAATAGAGACAAGGGGCACCTGGGTGGTCAGTTAGTTAAGCAACTGCTTTCAGTTCAGGTCATGATCCCAGGGCGATCATGGAATTGAGCCCCACATCAAGCTCTGTGATGTGCTCAGAGAAGCACATCAGAAGAATGTGCTCAGCAGAAGCCTGCTGCTCCCTCTCCCTGCTGCTCCTTCTGCTTGTACTCTCTCTCTCTCTAATAATTAAATAAAATCTTTTAAAAAATAAGATAAGATATTGGGGGGAAAAGAATAGAGCAGTTCTAGCACCCTAGAAACCCCCTTGGCCTTTGTCAACTATAATCTCCTAAATATTCATCCCCGGATACTTGACTGTTGCTGTGCTTGCTTTTGAATTTTGTATAAATCAATTATATAACATGCAATCCTTTGGTATAGCTTTTATAATAAGATAAGATAAGATAAGATAAGATAAGATAAGATAAGATAAGATAAGATAAGATAAGATAAGATAAGATAAGATAAGACAGAGACAAAAATAGAAAAGTTGAAAGAAACTAAAACCTGGTTCTTTGAAAAAATTGATAAAATTTTAGCCAGACCAATGAAGGAAAAATAAAGAGCCTAAATAAATAAAATTAGGAATGAAAGAGAAGTTACAACTGACACCACAGAAATACAAGAAGTTATGACAATAATACAAATGATTATATGCCAACTAATTGGACAACTTAGAAGAAACAGATAATTGCATAGAAACATATAATCTTCCAAGACTAAATCATGAAGAAATAGAATATCTGAACAGACTAATTACTAGTAATGAAATTGAACCAGTAATCAAAAACCTCCCAACAAACCAAAGGCCAGGACCAGATGGCATCACAGGCAAATTCTACCAAACATTTAAAGAAGACTAAATACCTATCATTCTCAAACTATTGCACAAAACTGGAGAGAAAGGGACATTTCCAAACTTGTTCCTTAAGGTTGGCAATACCCTGTCCATATCCAGACAAAGACACTACAAATACGGCAATTACACGATACTTTACATGGAAAACCCAAAAGACTCCACCCCTAAATTACTAGAACTCATATGGCAATTCAATAATGTGGCAGGATACAAAATCAATGCACAGAAATCAGTTGCTTTCTTACACACTAACGATGAAACTGTAGAAAGGGAAATTAGAGAATTGATTCCATTTACAACAGCACCAAAAACCATAAGATACCCTGGAAAAAAAACCTAACCAAAGAGGTGAAGGATCTATACTCAAGGAACTACAGAACACTCATGAAAGAAATTGAAGACACAAAAAGGTGGAAAAACATTCCATGCTCATGGATCGGAAGAATAAACATTGTTAAAATGTCTATCCTGCCTAGAACAATCTATACTTTCAATGCCATCCCGATCAAAATACCATTGGCATTTTTCAAAGTGCTGGAACAAACCTAAAATTTGTATGGAACCAGAAAAGACACCAAATGGCCAAGGAAATGTTGAAAAAGAAAAACAAAGCTGGGGACATCACATTGCCTGATTTCAAGCTTTACTACAAAGCTGTGATCACCAAAACAGCATGGTACTGGCACAAAAACAGACACATAGACCAGTGGAACAGAACAGAGAGCCCAGATATGGACATGCAACTCTATGGTCAAATAATCTTTGACAAAACAGGAAAAAATACCCAGTAGAAAAAAAGACAGTCTCTTCAATAAATGGTGCTGGGAAAATTGGACAGCTATATGGAGAAGAATGAAACTTGACCATTCTCTTACACCATACGCGAAGATAAACTCAAAATGGATAAAAGGCCTCAACGTGAGGCAGGAGTCTATCAAAACCCTAGAGGAGAACATAGGCAGTAACTAACCTCTTCAACATCAGCCACAGCAACTTCTTTCAGGACATGTCCCCAAAGACAAAGGAAACAAAAGCGAAAATGAACTTTTGGGACTTCATCAAGATAAAAAGCTTCTGCACAGCAAAGGAAATAGTCATCAAAGAGGCAACCTATGGAATGGGAGAAAATATTCACAAATGACACTACAAAGGGCTGATATCCAAGATCTACAAAGAACTCCTCAAACTCAACACCCAAAAAACAGATAATCATGTCCAAAAAATGGGCAGAAAACATGAACAAACACTTCTCCAATGAAGACCTATACATGGCTAGCAGACACATGAAAAAATGTTCATCATCATTAGCCATCAGGGAAATTCAAATCAAAACCACACTGAGATATCACCTTACACCAGTTAGAATGCCAAAAATTAACAAGGCAAGAAACAACAAATGTTGGAGAGGATGTGGAGAAAGGGGAAGCCTCTTCCACTGTTGGAGGGAATGCAAGTTGGTGCAGCCACTTTGGAAAACAGTGTGGAGATTCCTCAAAAAATTAAAAATAGAGCTACCCTATGATCTGACAATTGCACTACTGTGTATTTAACCAAAGATACAGATGTAGTGAAAAGAAGGGCCATCTGATGTTCATAGCAGCAATGTTCACAATAACTGAACTGTGGAAAGAACTGAGATACCCCTCAACTGACGAATGGATAAAGAAGATATGGTCCATATATACAATGGAATATTACTCAACCATTAGAAAGGATGAATATCCAACTTTTGCATCAACATGGATGGAACTGGAGATTATGCTGAGTGAAATAAGTCGAGCAGAGAAAATCAATTATCATGTGGTTTCACTTAATTGTGGATCATAAGGAATAACAGGGAGGACATTAGGAGAAGGAAGGGGAAAATGAAGGGGGGGAATCGGAGGGGGAGATGAACCATGGGAGACTGTGGACTCTGAGAAACAAACTGAGGGTTTTAGGGAGGAAGGTGGTGAGGGGATGGGCTAGCCCGGTAATAGGTATTAAGGAGGGCACATATCACATGGAACACTGGATATTATATGCAAAGAATCAATCATGGAACACTACATCAAAAACTAATGATGATGACTAATGTATGGTATGCTATGCTATGTATGGAATGGTGACTAATGTAACATAACAAAAAAAATTTTTTAAAGATTTTATTTATTTATTTGACAGAGATAGAGAGAGATCACAAGTAGGCAGAGAGGCAGGCAGAGAGAGAGGGGAAAGCAGGCTCCCTGCTGAGCAGAGAGCCCGATGCGGGGCTCGATCCCAGGACCCTGAGATCATGACTTGAGCCAAAGGCAAAGGCTTTAACCCACTAAGCCACCCAGGCGCCCCTAAAAAAATTTTTTTTAACTTAGAGAAAATAAAAAGACAACCTAAGGAATGAGAGAAGATATTCACAGATGATATATCTGGTAAAGAATTAATATCCAAAATGTATGAAGAACTTATATAACTTAATATCAAAAATTATCCAATCCAATTTTTTTAAGAAATGGGTACTGGAGGGGGACCAAGGCAAGATGGCGGAGGTGTAGGAGGCACGGAGAGCACTGGGATCCAGAAAGAGGCTGAAAACCACTCTAAAAGCCAGCAAACACAACAGCAGAGAGAAGAGAATAAGAACAGCAATACTAGGAGCAGAAAATCAACCACTTTCAGAAAGGTAGGAGTGGAAAAAGTGAATTTAAAGCAACGGGAAGAGAGACTCCCGGGGGAGGGGTCGGCTCCCAGCAGCCGCACAGCAGCAGAGCACAAAATCCAGAACTTCTAGTCCGCTCCACTGAGGGACATTGCTCCGGACGCCAACCGGGGGTTCAGCCCTCGCGGGAACAGTGTGGTTTCAGGACC
>JAQQSY010003528.1:0-12908 GCA_028646535.1 Procyon lotor
GCTCTGTAGACAATACGAAGAGGTCATGCCTCTGATTCACTACTTCTTACATATAAATGTATTCTTAAATAGAAAACTCCTCTTTATTCACTTTACCCATTTAAATGCCTAGGGACAAATCTTCACATTGGCCCAAGCCCCACCACTTGAGTTCTTGTTCTTCGCTTTATTTACATTTTCCTGGATCTTGGTTTTTCATGCTATTGCCCAGTTTAAGTGCTGCTAATAATTGCAATGTTTATTGAGCGCTTGCTGCATACGAAGTGTGTACTTTGCAATGCTAAATGTTTTGCATTGCCTCATGTAAAGCTCTCCCCATCTTGTGAGGTAGGTTCTGTGATTATCTTCATAATGTCCAGACTGTCATTTTGGAAGAGACTTCGAGGCAATGCTAGGTACGTCATTGCCTGAGAGCAGAGACAGTTCCTGTAGAAAACAATCAAGATGATGCCTGCGTGGCTCAGTCGGTGAAGTGTCTGCCTTCAGCTCAGGCCATGATCCTGGGGTCCTGAGATCCAGCCCGGGGTTGGGCTCCTTGCTCAGTGGGGAATCTGCTCCTTCCTCTGCTCCTCCCTCTGCTTGTGCTCTCTTGCTCACTCTTGCTCCAATAAATAAATAAAATCTTAAAAAAAACAAAAAACAATTGAGAGATGCCTAATAAACAGCGACAAACATTTTTTTTTAACAGCGTATCAACGATGAAATATATAGGCCATCATGAAAGTTGTTATCTGCATGAGCCAGAGACAGCCTTATTTGTTTCATTTGGGAAAAATTGACAAAGTAGGAGATAGCCTGGCTCTAGAATATGACATTAACTCAGGAAATGCAATGATTTTCTATCACCCGTACTTTTTCATAGTAGTGGATGGAAAATGTGCTGTGATTTCCCACATGTGAGACATTGTCACTATGCTGTACAGTGGTTGTGTAATACCTGGTAATGCAATTTACTTCTCAGTTTTATAAAGAATCATTTGACTTCTGGGCTGGGGCTAATTAGCATCGAGTCTCATTGGGAATTATTTTGCAGGCAGTTTGTGTATTTTGTACAAAATGGTGTCCCAGATTCTAAAACAAAAACAAAAACAAAACAGCCTTCTAACATTACTCTTTTAAATGGGGTTTCCATGAAATGTTAATGCTGTAATTTTAGTGGAAATAATTTTTATGCATGTCTTTGAAGGGTTTATATCTTTAGCGCATTAAGACATTTAAAAAGCTTTGGTGGTATTTTATCAAATGTTTCTAAAATGTGTTTTTTCTTAAAGTTTCTAGGTTACCTCTTAGCAAGTTTTGCCTAGGTGATCTAATGCCTGTCTTTAGGACATATAAGCACTTAACACCTTTGTGTGCAGCTCATAATCCCCGTCAAAAACCAGAGGCTGCAGGGAAAGTCTGATTTAATGTCTAGGATTAGCAACCTGCACACTAAAGCTGAACGGTAGGAGCTTGGTAGGCTTGTTTACAATTTAAATTGCTTTTACGCATTTTTGTGTCCATGTCTATATTATTATAGGATAAATACTAAATATAAAACTTGTCAAACTTTTAATTTCAGTTAGATTTTTAAATTAAAATAATACATAAACATAGTTTTAAGATTCAAATAGTCCTAAAAGTCTTTAAAAAGTTGGATCCTCTTGGGGTGCCTGGGTGGCTCAGTGGGTTAAAGCTTCTGCCTTCGGCTCAGGTCATGATCTCAGGGTCCTGGGATCGAGCCCCACATCGGGCTCTCTGCTCAGCAGGGAGCCTGCTTCCCTCATTCTCTCTGCCTGCCTCTCTGCCTACTTGTGATCTCTCTCTCTCTCTGTCAAATAAATAAATAAATAAAATCTTAAAAAAAAAAAGCTGGATCCTCTGTATCTTCCCTTTCCCCAATCTTACTCCTCTGTGATGACCATTCTAATTCCTCTTGTCATTTCTTGTCCTATTTAATTCCATATTTCTCAAATGTTCTATATATTCCTTTTGATTTATTAATTTTAGGTGTGTCCCCTATTCCTTCTCTCCACTCACACAGCAGGGGGTTATTAAGTTGAACATATGAAATTGCCAATGTTTGGCCTATTTTCTTTTTTAAGATTTTATTTATTTATTTAAGAAAGAGTGAGCATGAGCGAGGGGAGTGGAGCAGGAGGGGAAGAAGCAGACTCCTCCCTGAATGGGGAACATCACATGGGACTTGGTCCCAGGACCCTGAGACCATGACCTGAGCCCAAGGTAGACGCTTAACCAACTGAGCCACTCAGGTGCCCCTTGATCATTTTTGGTACAGAAACTGTAACGTTATGTCGCTTAACCTGAGGATAATTGCTTGATACGTTCATTTACTTATTTTTTGAGATAATGACTGTCTAGTGTATCCTATAAACGTATAAAATATTTTTGGAAAATTTTAAATATAATCAAAACTGCTGTGTTGTCTCTTGGTTCTATATTTTAGTTTTTCTAGATACCACATTCTTGGAGTTTTTTGTCCTCCAACTCCAATCTGGACTCTTAGGAAACCCTTAATCTGTGAATTATTTATTTTCTTCATTTTGTTTCCTGGGCCCTTGGTTTCCCAAGAAGAGTACATAAGAAGTACGTTATTTGAGCCACTATAACTCTGAAATACCTTTATTCTGCTCTCGTACTTGGAGGATGGTTTGGCTGGGTATAGAATAACCCCCGGGGATTTTCAAGGTGTTGATTCTCCATCTCTCCCTCTGCCTCTGGTTTCCAGTTCTGTTCCTCAGAGATCTGATCTCATGTTATTCATGATGTCAGGTGATTTTTTTCCCCTCAGGAAGCTATACATTTTTTTCCTTTTATCTCTAGAGTTCTGAAAATTCATAATAATGTTCTTTGGTGAAAATAATTTTATTTTTGTTGATTTTTAAGATTTATTTATTTGAGGGGCACCTGAGTGGCTCAGTTGTTAAGCGTCTGCCTTCGGCTCAGGTCATGATCCCAGGGTCCTGGGATGGAGCCCCGCTTCAGGCTCCCTGCTCTGCGGGAAGCCTGCTTCTCCTGCTACCAATCCCTCTGTTTGTGTTCCCTCTCTCCTTGTGTTTCTCTCTGTCAAATAAATGGAATCTTTAAAAAAAAAAAAAAGATTTATTTATTTGAGAGAGGAGGAGGAGCAGTGAGAGGGGAAGAAAAAGAATCTCAAGCAGGGCTCCTCTCTGAGTGCAGAGCCCTGAGAGCCCAAACCCAGTCAGATGCGGAACTGACTCAGCCACCCAGGGGCCCCATTATTTTTATTATTTATTGATTGATTGATTGATTTAATTTTTTAAATATTGATTAAATTTTTATTATTCTTTATTTTATTTATTTATTATTCCAGGTACTTAGTTGATCATTTAAATCTCGAGAGTATTTGAATTCTTGAATTATTTTCTTGATTATATACATTATTTCCATTTCTTTATAATTTTACCTTTTTTTATGTATCATCAGAACTAACAGTTTAGATGCTTGGTGCTTCTGTTCTGATGGTTGTTAAATATTTTGAATATCATTCCTGTGTATCCTATTTTATCTTCCAACTTATACTTTCCACTTCAGTGAGAGAGTTTTATTCATAATATTCAGATAAGCAAGGTCAAGTTTCTTCATGCTATTTCTCTAATCTAAAATACTTGATTAACTCTCAATTAAGTCCCACTAATAATATATACTAATCCTCCTCAAATCCCATACCCTCAATGATGTTGTCATTAATCATTTAAACCGTAATTGATTTTTTCCCTTGATCATAATATTCTTTGCTTGAAGCAGTCAGTTTAACTCTTGATTATACTCTTTTATTTTTAAAAAATTTTTAAAAGATTTTATTTATTTATTTGAGAGAGAGAGAGATCACAAGTAGGCAGAGGCAGGCAGAGAGAGAGGGGGAAGAGGCTCCCCGCTGAGCAGAGAGCCCGATGCGGGGCTCGATCCCAGGACCCTGAGATCACGACCTGAGCTGAAGGTAGAGGCTTTAACCCACTGAGCCACCCAGACGCCCCTCTTGATTATATTCTATATACAATTTATTACTCACAGTCTGTCTAGAGATATGCCAATTGTCTCCCTCCATTTCAAGGTCATCCTTTCTGTCTACAGGCTTGGATGAGGTTAGTTTGATACTTTTTGTTCTCAGGAGGAGACACTTGACTTAGGACTGAAAAATCAGAGTGCTTCATTATCTTGCCAAAGGTACTGGCTTAGGGAGGATGGTAGCTCCCAAACTAGGATCAGACTGCACTCCTGCCATGACATGCCAGACATGCTTCCCCCCTCCTCTGGGGATGCAGGTCAGTGGCCTTATTTCCCACTGTTAAAAACTGACTTATGGTGGAACAGAACCCACATAGAGCAGTAGAGTGGAAAGACTGGAACACGGGGTCTGAGAGAAGAGGAGAGTAATTAGAACAGGAATAGCTGTATCACTGATTTCCTCAGAAATGAAATAGTGTATTTGCTAACTTCATAGTTAGAGGTGGCCATTCAGCAGAGTTCAGACCAGTACTAAACAGAGGCTTCTTTGTCTGATGCAGACTCCTTCTGCATTCTATCCCCTCACTTTCTTCCTACCTGGAATATAGGCATGAGGGCTGGAGCTGTAGCAGCCAAATTGGGCAAATCACCTTTGAAGACTGAAGCCAGTGCTAAGGCAATGTAACAGGAAGACAGGTCTGGATTCCTGAGGAGTTTAGAACTACCGTCTCAACATTAGACTCCCTACTTCTGTAGAAAAAAATAGCCTTATCATGTTTAAATGCATAATATTTTAACTGTCTGTCACTCTGTCACATATAATCCTAAATGATGGAGGGAGATTAGCATGCATGAGAAAGACACATCTAGAGAAAGGGTATCTAGTTGAGGAAGGAGGGGATTATAGAGAAGCAGGGAGAAAGTGAGAGAGAGTCTCACCTGCTGCCGTGGGATTTTCAGTTACCTGAGCTGAGGCAACCCAGTCTGTTTCATGTACTACTTATGCCACTTTTCATTTGCTTCATGTATTTTTAAAAACTTTATATTTTTAAAGACTCTTAAGATCTTTGGGAGAATTTTTTAAACAATTTATTGTGATTTTTGTTTCCTCCCTGATAAAGAACATAGCATAATAGCAAGAATCTATTTGGAAATCAAAACATATTTGCTTTTAACTTATTTGCTGGATTTCAATAAGAGTATTAACTTGGGAAATAGATCTATTTAGCAAATAATCTTAAAGTCAAAAGGCAGTCTGTCAATGGAACAAGTTTGTATAGGTTCTTTAGGATACAGTGCTGTGTGAAAAATGAACAATTTTCATTTGTTTTATTGTCTTTGGCACTTTTAGATAGTTTTAAATTTAGCTGATAGTTTTCAAGATGTCTTTTGATAACAAAGATGCTAAAGAACCTAAGTGTTTTTAAATTATTAGCAAATACAATTCCATGGGTTTAATGACAATTGAAATACACATTCTTATCTATTTTCCAACAGTTGAGGTACAGAAATCTCTGCATTCTTCTATAATCCTGTAAAAGAAGTTAAGTTCAAGATTGTTAACATCTTCTTTGGAGCACTTTTTATAGGAAGTTGCGATTTAAGATAAGTAAGCATGAACAGCTGCAGTTCTCAGACTGGGGCCTGCAGGCCTGGTTGGAGCCCACTGCTTACATTGGTGCATCTTGAGTCTTAGGAGGAAATCTCCAACACTGGAACCCAGTTCATAGGTAGGGCTTCTGCGTCTGGAATCTGGTAAGGTGGGCCCTTTTTGACGAGCCAATGTTGACTCAACAGATTACGCAGAAAGAAGAGGACAGTTTTTCCAACGTGAGCAAGCTGCCTTTGGCAGTTAGTTGGGATTATCGCTTACCACTGCCCGTTTTTAATTAATATGCATAAAAGCTTTTGCGCATTTGAATGCACAGATTAGACTTTCTCAGAAAACAGAAGATGATAGTCATTCTGTTTTTGAGAAATGAAGCCATAAACACAGGCAGAAGATGTATTATCTCTAAAACATACAATATTTAAGTAACGACAAATGAAAACCGTATTGTTCCCCAGTAATCTCTGAAGTGAGTATTTATGGTGAGTCACTGGGAGGAGGCTGGGAGGAGGTCTCATCGGAGAACCAGTGTTTAAAGGGAAATAAGAATCTGAACATCTAGTTGACCAGCCAGACTTTGAGGGGAAAGGGTTCTGTGTTCGGAGTTGGGGGCTTCATTTCAGTTTCAGCTTTGCCACTTACCGGTTAGGTGAATTTGAGCAGGTCACTTAGCTTTCTCAGGTTAGGGAATTAACTTCCTGAAGCTGAAGTTCCTTATCTAGAAAATGAAGATCAAGTTGTACTCATCACCCAGGCTTTTATGTGTACGGAAGGTAATAGGAAAGAAAAGAAAAGAAAATTTAGGCCTATCCTCTCCAGGGCTCTGTAAGTAGATGGACTGGTTTTTGTTTGTTTAAATAGGATTTTGCAATATAACAATACCCCCTGTCTGGCCATAAGTACAGTTTCCCAGAGTTTGTTTTATCATTCCAATCTATGGAGTATTTATTAGGTGCATATTAATCTGTGTGTGTGTAAGAGGATTTCGAGCAGTAGCTATAGATACACTGAAGTAAATATTCTTTCCAACATTAAAAGAAATAAATAGTAACGTTTACAGTCTATTTCTGTTTTGAAATAATGATAAAAAACCCATGCCTGGGAAACAAAACCATTGTGATACAGGTCCTGTTTGGAGGCAGTAAGTATGTACTCGAGATGATTACTTCTCTGAAACGCCATATATGTGCTCATATTTCCCACCACTTCTTCCTGTGTCTTCTCAGAAATGAAAAGTGAGTTGAGGTTGTGGGCTTATTATCAATATTCTGCTCTTTCTCGAATATAAATTAAATTGTAGTTTGCCCCAAGTAGGCACACCATAATGCTGAAAAATCACATATTTCTTGTTATAAATCAGACTTCTTACAACCTTTGGTTTCATATGATATATTTCAGGAATCATCACCTCAAACAATGACTAGACAGTTTTTCTGGATCCTGAGATTTTTTCAGTGAAAAGTAGTGAACTTCTTATACTTTCTATGTATCTCATCTTTAATACATTTTATCAGTTTGTCTTTCTAAGGAGCAGGAATTTTTACTTCTTTAATTTTCCCTACAGTTCCTAGGATATTTCTAGATATATATTAGGCATCCAAGGAATGAAGAATTGTGTGATAAAGAAGAATACTTCAGTTTATACCATCCTTTATTAATGGTTCATAAAAGATGATTCTTAAACATATATTTTTCTGTGATTAAGAAAATCCTTATGACTTAAAATGATAGAAAACTGTAGATTCTTTGTGTATTTTATCATGTAAACATTACTCAGACCCGGGAATGTAAGTATTCCCAGTTCCATGTTTAAAACGATGATATTGAGGCTCAGGGAGATTGGAACTAATTCAGAAAAGGACAGCCTTTCTAATTCATATCTAATTCATATCTAATTCATATCTTATTCATATCTTATTCATATCTAATTCATATCTATTCATATCTAATTCATATCTAATTCATATCTAATTCATATCTAATTCATATCTTATTCATATCTATTCATATCTATTCATATCTCCTGATTCCAAATCATCTTCACCTGTTAGTCACTCACTCACTTAAAAGTACGTATTGAATGCTTATATGTTACACATTCTTCTAGACCTTGGAAATAAAGCTGGGGGAGGATGTGGGGGAGAAAAGCCAAAAATCCCTTCCTACCCTTTATATATAATGTGATAGGTCTGTGTCGTTTTGCCATTACTTTCTAAGTCTAGATTTGCCACTTTGGGGAAGAAGGCACTGCTCACGTTGGTACATCTTGAGTTTTAGGAGGAAATCTCCAACACTGGAACCCAGTTCATAGTTAGAGATTCTTCATCTGCAGTCTTTTCATTATATCTATGTATGTATATATATATGTATTTAACTACTTACACTCCACCAGAATATAAATACCACGAGGACAGGGCTTTCAAAAAAACTCTCATCTCTTTTTGTTTCCTGGCTCCTTCTTAGAATCCCAAACAGAGACATTTACTTGACACTCAATAAATACTTGAGTGAATAAGTAAATAAGTGAATGAATTAAAGTATGAATAAAAAAAAATCATGAGCCCATGTATGTAATAAGTAACAACACATCAAAATGTGTAAGATTTATAAACACAGTTTATCGTCCAACTCCTGTGTTCTCAGTGAGCTTGGAAGTAGACATCAGATGAGGATGAGGATCCGCAGAAGAGGTTGTGAGTCTGGGTGAGGAGAAGGTGAAATAACATTGTAGGAGAGTACAAGTGTGAGCAGCTTGGGGCATAGACATTGCTGAGCAGCACCAGGAATCCTGTTACAATAAGTGGTCACACATTTACAGAGAGAAGAGTCAGCTATATCTTTCTTCAGACACATTCAGCAGAGGACGTGAAGGAGGTGTGGACCTGAATTTAACCAAAGTGAGAGGTGAGAGAGAAACAGCAGATCTGAGACTATACAGAGATGTGGTTGTAGTGACGGACCACAGACTTCCCGTTGGGTACGAGGAAAGTAAGACACGAGAAAGTGAAAGGGTAGGGAACAGTGGGAGGACTCCATAGAGCTGGTCCTGATGGGGTTGATGAGGTACTGGAATTGGGTGCTAGAGACGTGATCTGGAAGGATTGGAGGGTATGACAGTTGGGTGTTTATGGAGGGCTTGCAGTTTTTGGTAATGGCAATAATTTTGCTCCAGTGATTAATCCAGAAGGTGGAATTACAAGAGCTGAATAAATCTGGAGTGGCCAGAGCATCAAGGCCCACGAACACCTTCTCCTCTTGCTTGGATGTACCACAAAATCAACTTTTTTCATCTCTGAGAAGAAAGTAGTTGGAAAGCACTGGTCTCGTGTAGGACAGCAGGAAGGATTTGATTACTGGAAGAGAGATCAAGGAACTCAAAGGCCAGGGTTTTGGAAAAATCATTTCTATGGTTTTATCAATGTCAAAGAATTGCTTCAAAAGCAATGTTTGTTGGAGAAAGTAACTGTGAAGCAAGAACGAGAGTGAGAGGGGGCCAGTCAGGGACTTTGGTCAAACACGGGCAGTGATGGCATGTTCTGATGGCACGAGGCTCAAAGTTTGGGGCTGTAGTAGTGGGAGAATGATTGGTCGGGACCAAGGTTATCAGAGGGATGGGCAGAGCCATGTTGGTTTTGATGGTTTGAGGGTCTTGAGCTTTCTGTGGTGAGCAATAAAAACAAGGGGAACATACATTATGAAGTTATCACTGATGCTCTTATAGTAGATATTGAGGGTAAGCCAGTGGATATTGAGAAAGGTAAAATGGTGGGACCTTTGCCAGAAGCAGTTGCCAGATTCCCATTGCCCATGTTTTCCCATTTGACCTTACCACTCCAGGACCCCACTCCTGATCCCATTAAAGCCATCTCTTATGTCATTCTTCAGCTTATTTCATTTATAAAAACATCTTTGACTACAAAGTTCTTTTTTTTATTGAAAGGAAAGCAAAGTTGAGTATTTGTGAAATATAGAGAGCAAAGACAAGAGTAATACGAGAGATATGAGACTGGAAATCAGGCAGTAACTGAATCACTTAGGATCTTTTAGACCAAAGAGAGGATGTTAGAATTTATGTTTAATTTATCTAATGTTCAGATGAGTCACTTATAAATAAGCATGCCCTAAGCCAAGGTGGAGAAGTCTGTGGGAAGGCAAAATTGGGGGGGGGGGGCTATTAACACACCTTTGTGGGGACAGATCCCTAAGGAGGAGGTATGTACCCACAAGGAAAGTGTTTTTGTCTAATTCATTGTTTAATCTCAACTTCTTGAATGTGTCTGACATATAAAGTAGGCTTTTTCTTTGTATTTGTTGAATGAATGAGTGAACACATGAGGGAGTGAATTAATTAAAGAATAATAGATTTCCAGGTCAAGAGGTCAACTAGACATATGAATGTAGGGTCTGGAGTTCAGGGGAGAGAGTTTAATGCTGGAGATGTAACTATGTGTTCTTTTAGGAAAAACTGGATAGCATGATGATCATGATGATGATGGTGAAGGTGGTGATGGTGATGATGATGGTTGTGGTGATGATGATGGTGAAAATGGTGATGATGGTGATGGTGAATATGTTGATGGTCATGATGGTGAAGATGGTGATGATGATGATGACGGTGAAGATGGTGATGGTGATGATGATGATGGTGAAGATGGTGATGATAGTGAAGTTGATGATGGTGTTGATGATGGTGGTTGCAGTGATGATGGTGAAGATGGTGATGATGACGGTGATGACGGTGATGATGGTGATGGTGATAATGAAGATGGTGGTGATGATGACGATGAGGATAGTGAAGATGATGATGGTGATGAGGATGGTGGTGGTGATCATGATGGTGGTGGTGATGATGGTGATGTGGTGGTGGTGGTGGTGGTGGTGACAAACCATGACCCAGAGATAATTACTGCTAACATTTTTGTACATAACTCTTCTGTGCAGATAGACTGTAAATAAAATTATATTGTATGCGCAGTTTGTAATTTTCTCTTTTTAGTCAATATTTTGCGACTGCCTTTCATTCTCATTGCGTGTTCCCTGACATTGTTTGAAATGATGGCATATTAGGTTGTAGCATACTTTTAGCAGAGTTTATGCAATATTTATTAGTCAAAATCCAAATTCTGTTGGATTTTTTTATTGGACTTCCTAATAGCTAACCCTTGTGCATATCTTAATTATTTCCTTAGGATAAACTTTCTAGACATGGAAATCATGAGTCAGAAGTGATTAACACTGCATATATTAGAGGTTTAATGAGCATTGCCACGCTGCTGGTCAGAAAAGCGAACTCCCCTTAATGACCGAGGCTGCTTTCTTCTCTAACACCCAACATTAACTTTTCATTGCTTTTACATCTTTTCCTTTTCTGACAGACCTCTATTGATTTGAAAACTTCTAAATAATGTTACTTTATATGAGGACATTTTGGGGGAAGAAACTTATTTTTTACTGAGCAGGAAAATATTTTAATCATTATGCCCATCGGTAAGATATTAATAAAAACACAATAAGTGGGGGGCACATGTTTTTGGAAACATGAATTGGATCTTTCCAAAATGAATGATTTAAAATTGTGTAAGGAATTCTGTATCATGTCAGTATAAACATTCAATGTCACACTCGTTAGAGCAGCTGTATTATTCTCTGTAAAGTCAAACCGATTAAAAAGTTTCTCCTATATTCTTTGAGATCTATGAATGACATAAAATAGAGAGAGATATTATACAAAACAAGAAGCTATGTAAGTAAAACTAAGTTGCAAAAGTTTTGAAATATGGATTTTTATATATGTTCCTTGGACGTATTTACTGACTTTCACTCGTGTGTCTTAGTATCTTTTCTTATTTCATATCACATTTAGTATTTAAGCAGGAAATGTTTTCTCTGGGGCTGGTCATGAAACTCGGTTAATGCCTTAGCACACGGTTTTATCCTGTTTTCATCTTGTGATTCTTCTCTCCTTGAGAATACCCACTTGTGGTTCTGAACAGCCACATTCTCATTTTCCAGCAGATCTGTGCGGGGAATGATAATCACAGCAAGTCTTCTAGTTTCATGAACAGAGACTGAGAAACCCGAGTGCTCAGGATGGCAGGGGACGTTTACTGGGTGACTGACAGGTGCCCCCCCGCCCCCGGGAATACCGTGCAAGCAAACAATGCAAGCTTATCAGACCAGGGATGTGAAGATTTTTCTTTATTCTTTTAAACTACTTTGTGTTGTAGGCAAAATGGTGAAAAACTAAATTTGAATGTAGAATCAGTAAGCTGGGGAGCTTATTATGGCACAAAGCAGTGGGTGAGATGGGTCTTCAGTAAGGAAGGCAGAGGCAGGAATTCAGATCCCCCCTGAGGGGAGCAGGAAGGGGGCCGGATCACTACAGCCAGGGCTGTGTCTAGGAGCATCCTCGGGTGCCCAGAAGACAGGAGACACAAGAGAGGGACCAATGAGCAAACACCATATGGACACCAGAGCACGGCATCAGACTGCACTTTGAGAACACACACGGGATTATACACCAGAAACTAACACAACCCTGTATGCTAACTACACGGGAGTTAAAGTAAAACTTGATAAACAAAATAAACAGAGCACACACAAAAAAATAAAATGTACATACTGATTATTTTCCACTTTTAAAAGTAATAAGTGGTTGCTAAAGAACAAAATGAATGGAAGATTTTTAGGAATTCCCTGTAGTCCCACCACCCAAAGACTTTTTCCGTTTTGATGTATATCTTTCCTTTATACTTTTAAAAGTAGAGGTTTTCAAAAACCTTGTTTTTTAATTATCGAAGTAATTCAATTTAATTATCAAAGTAATTTCATTTTATGATAAAGCAAACAACGTAGAAATTTTATGGTAGAGTTAAGAAAATCCTTCATTTTATTTTTCTAGTTTTGGTCTATGCCTACATGTATAGTAGGTATGTGTGTGTGTGTGTGTGTGTGTGTGTATACACATATATATGTATATAGGTGTATATCTATAAAAATGATATATAACATGTATTATAAACCCATTATATAACAAAAATATAAATATGATCGTGTTATCGATGAAAATAATAAACCCCAGCTCTAGGGCTGCAAATGTTGAGACCTGATTGCCCTGTCAGTGTTGGACCCCGTCATTTCCCAAAAACCATTTTTCCCTGGAACCATGGCAGCACCTTGCTTCCTTGGTCTACATTTATTCAATATCTTTTTTTTTTTTAATCTCTCAGGTAACAAGCTTTATTTATTTTGTTCTTTCAGCAGGCCAAGGATAATCTGACTAAGCCCTTGAATTTCTGTGGACCACACAGAGAGGACCTGTGTGTATCTT
>JAQQSY010003529.1:0-12908 GCA_028646535.1 Procyon lotor
GGGGGGCCGTCTGGGCTGTCGGGGGGCCGTTCGCACCTGACAGGTGAGTGGGGTAAAGAGCGGAATTCTTCTTCTATGGTTTTATTTATTTACTTATTTGAGAGAGAGCACGAGCAGGGGAGCGGCAGAGGGAGAAGCAGGCTCCCCGCCGAGCTGGGAGCCCGACATGGGGCTCCATCCCAGGACCCTGGGATCAGGACCCAAGCTGAAAGCAAACACTTAATGACCGATCCACTCCGGCATCCCAAGAGATGAATTCTTCTTCTTTTTTTTTAAAGTTTTTATTTATTTGACACAGAGATAGTCCAAGCAGGCAGAGAGGCAGGCAGAGAGAGGGAGAAGCAGGCTTTCAGCTGAGCGGGGAGCCCGATGTGGGGCTCGATCGCAGGACCCTGGGACCAAGACCTGAGCCGAAGGCAGCAGCTTAACCAACGAAGCCACGCAGGCGTCCCTGAATTCTTAATTTTGTCTAGTTTTAAGCGATGTTAACTTGAATAGCCGCACATAGCCACAGGCCCCCATACTGGGCCTCTGGGGACAGACAGGCCAGAGGCCTCGCTGGCTTCTTGTCCTGTCTGTAACTGGAAGAGTTTGATGAAAGCACCGTTTCGAGACTGGAGAATTCCAGTAACAGGCAGAAAAGCGTGAGCTCATGCCCTTAGCAGGGCTAGAAATCCACATCCCCAGCTTTGGCCACATGTCATGTCGGTCAGCAGGCCTTTTTTTTTTTTTTTTTTTTTTTCAACTTTGGAGCGGGCGGCAGAGACGTGGAGCGGCCCGCACTGGGGTAGACCTTGCTGCGCTTGCTGGAATTACAGGGCTCCGAAGCCTCTCCGAGCCGCGCCAGCCGCGCCCCCGTCTCCCCTGGGCTTCTCTGGGGCGGCTCTCGCCCCTCCCTGCTCGGGCTGCTCTGGGCCGGGTCAGCGCGGCGGCCGAGCGAGGCCCTGGCTGTGCCCCGACCTGTGACCCATGCAGCCCTCCCACTTCCTGGCTCCTGAACGGGGAAGGTCTGCAAGGATGGCCACCACAGCCAGGAGTTTGAGGCTCTAGGCTCGTGGTGGTCACGGTCTCTGTCACACATTCTGGTATCCATTTGGGGCCACAGATTATTTCAGATATCCCTGAAACTTTTTTCATGATGGCTTACAATGGTTCGAAAAAAAGCAAAAGGCAGAAAACCAATTCTTTTTAAAGAAAATGGCTTTTATGTGTGTGTCTTATTCATATAAGAGCAATACTCAATTCATCATAGGAAGTTCGGAAAAGACAGAAAAGTATAAAAAGTAAAACACACATAATCCCTGACCCCCAGACATGAGCGCTGTGAATATTTCAGCACGTTGCGCGTTAACTTCATTTTTACGGGGCCTCGTCCGGCTCGCACAGCACTGCTCTCGCTGATGAGACGGCCTCCCCGAGCAGCCTCTCTGCCCACGTCGGTCTGCGTGGAGCAAACCCTATGGCCATCTGCAGGGCTCGCCTGCTCTCGACCAGAAAGCCAAGCTGTTTAGGGGTAAATGTCATCACGTCTGTGATTTACTTAAAAATATTTCAGTCCCAAAAAAGGATGAAGCAAATAAAGCGAAATGTTAATTCAGTCCACGAGATGGGACTACGGCCGTTTGTTAAAACCTGTCCCTGCTTCTGTGTTTGACGCCTTTGCCGATGGAGAGAGGAGGGAGCCGGCGAGGGAGCGCCCCGGCCTGTGCACGCGGGCCGAGCCCGGGCTGTGACCCCTGTCGTTGCAGTGTCGCCAGCACCGTGAAGCACGCCTTGTCCATCTGGCTCAGTATCATAGTGTTTGGGAACAGAGTCACCAGCCTGTCTGCCATCGGGACCGCACTGGTGACGGCCGGCGTTCTGCTCTACAACAAGGCCAAACAGTACCAGCGGGAGGCCATGCAGAGCCTGGCCGCGGCCGCCAGCCAGGCATCGGAGGGCGACACGGAGCCGCTGACCCCCAAGGACCCCAGGCCACACCACTGAGCTCTGGAAGCCTCGGCAGGCGCCCGGGCCCCGAGGTGCTGCCGCTGCCACTGTCCTGGCTGACGCAGACACCCAGCCTCTCAGGTCAGTGGGGTGCAGGAGGCCGGGGACGTCCCGCCTTCCCTGCTCCCTTCTTGAGTTTTCAGTGAAAACCACTGGGAACTTGAACAGGGATCCCAGATGTTAGCTTCCTGGGGCAGAGACCAGAGCCAGCAGCCGAGCCGCAACCACATGATGTGAAAACCCCCTCCCACCCCCCGGCGCCCAGCACACGCAGGGCATCAGACCCACACAGGGCCGGCTGCAGGGAGGCCAGGCCCCGGGGCCAGCATGCGCCACTCCCAGGGCCCAGTGCCAGCCCCACGTGCCCAGGCCTGCACGCTCTGCCCAGCCGAGACAGGAGGCCCTGGTGCCCACTGTCTGGGCCCGAGGCCACAGACCCAGGAGAGAGGGGAGCAGGCACAAAGGGCAGGCTGTGGGGCCCTCGCCATCCTGCCCGTCTGCCC
The DNA here is from genome assembly GCA_028646535.1 of Procyon lotor. Classification (NCBI taxonomy): domain Eukaryota; kingdom Metazoa; phylum Chordata; class Mammalia; order Carnivora; family Procyonidae; genus Procyon; species Procyon lotor. The sequence goes on from JAQQSY010003529.1 coordinate 2,493, forward strand.
AAGGCGTCCTCTGCACCCCAGAGCTGCCAGCAGCCGGTACCGCTTGGGGAAAGGCCACTTGTGGAAGGGAAGAGGCCCCACCCCTCTCCGGGTCTCTACCGCACTGGGCCCCTACCCCTGAGGGTCCCAGCTCTCAGCTGTGGCTGGCCTTCAGTCAGGGCCCCCCGAAGTGGTGAGTGCTGGTCACAGAGGCGGAGGACAGACAGACGTTCGGGACCGGCACATGCGGACATTCCCTTTTGTTTCCTGTGCCCTTGTGTGTAACACGGGCTGTTCTGAGGGGCTCCCTAGAGGTGCTCCTGCCATCGCCCCGCGGGTCGGGCTGTACCGGACCTTGTCTCGTGGACAAGGGTGCTAAGGGTTTCCCTCGTGGATGAGCGAGTGGGGGGGGGGGGAAGCACTTGTGTCGTGGTCGCAGGTTTCGTCACACTGCATTTGTGTCACACTCCACAGTGACAGTGGAGTTTTTAAAGAAGGAAATGGGGCCAGGCCCAGGTGGCTTCTAGAAGGTGTACTGTGTGACTAGTAACTCACAATGAACCCACGGCCTGGCTCTCACCTCCCAGAGCAGACAGACCGCCACGCGGGGCGTCTGAGCCCTTCGCTGGGCTCGGGCCCCAGGCCTCTTCACTCTGCTCCTCATCTCACATCCTGGTGGGATTTCTGATCAGGGCACCGTCCACTGCCAGCCAGGCTTTCCGACCTCTCTGTGGTGCCGAGCTCACGCGCTGGGGCGCGCCCCCCGCAGCTGGCGACACGGCCGTCTGAGGCCTGCCTGCCATGACTGAGTGAAAAGCCAACAGGAAGGCCTCGGGCGCGAACAGCCCCCTCGTCTGATTTCCCCTCCCTGTTGTTCAGGTCCTTGGCTCTCATCATCTCTGCACTGATTTTTCCAGTTGGCTTTTCAGCTGGAAAATATAAAAATAGGCCCTCCTAGAGATCAGTTCTCTTGCAAACAAAGAGCAATAATTGCGTCTCTTTAACTTCTGCCTACTTGAAAAAGTTTGCCATGATGATGGGTTAAAGCAAGGCCTTTAAAACTACCACCTTTTATCAATGCCCACGTTTTCCACCAAAAACGAACAAAACAAAACAAGAAACTACCACCTTTTCATGAAGCAGACTTCCTGCACCCAGAGGACAGGCAGGAATGTGCCAGCCTGCGTGCCAAGCTCCCCTCCACTGTGAAATGTTTGTCGTGAGACTCGCTCCATTTTTATCCCCTTTCCTCTCTGCTTCCTCCACAAACAACACTGAGGAGGACTCGTGGGATGGGGCTGGGGCGGCGTATGTACACGGGTCTGTGAGGACCAGAGCAAAGGCACGGCTCACGCGGTGCCCTGCCTCCCCCGCTCAAGAATGTGGCCGCCGTGACCAGCTGCTGACGGGATGTGAGCAGAGAAGAGGACACATTTGTGGTCATCTTGTTGCAAGATGATTTCATGCTGCCTTTCTCACGGAGGTCGTCACCCGAGAGTCACCGGATGGGCAGCGCCTGAGCCTCATGAGGGACCAGCCCCCTGGTGCCGTCTCGTCTCACAAGGCTGTCTGCGGGTTTTGATTTTTCCAAAATCTTGGATCAGAAACAAAATGAAGATCTTCCTAAATTATGAGCAAATGAGGTCATTTCCAACAAAGCTGCTTTTGAGACGTCTCCTCGGAACACGAGCTGTGGCCCGCACTGTGCCGGCCCGGGGCTTCTGCTCCTTTTTCCAGTGTCGGCTCTCCGTCCAGGACACAAAGCCCACGGCCTGTGCTGGCCATGTGTTGAATGAATGTACAGACATGATATGTTTTTTTATTAACTGTGTAGTAGTGTTTCTAGTATGTTCTTATTGAATCCTCGCAGACGTGCTTGTGTCAACGTTGACACTGGGTGTCACCACTTCCTTGGGTCAGTTCCTCCCATGTCCGTGGTCATTGCCTGTGCCTTTGCAAAGAAACACTTCAAACACGTGTCAAGTCAGGTCCTCTGCTTTCCTACATCGATACTTAGAGATGTATGTATGTCTGGTTTTCAAGGAAACTTCCACTGAAGGGCATAAAAAGCTTTTTTTTTTTTTCCCTAATTCCAATAGTCATAATTTCCTGTATATCAGCATTAACATAATCTGCCCTGGAAAACAGAATATTCTTGCACAATCCAAAATGTGTCTTTAATTTGAGAGAAATACACTTGGTGAATCAGAAACGGTCACACGCAGCACAGAGAACATCCGCCAAGTGCTGCCGTGCCTGTATCCCATGCTGGAAATGCTTTTCCCAGAACCAGTGGGTCCTGCCTGTGAATGGTCCCTTGGATCGGCCGGTAGGAATGACACACGCACCACGTGGCTCTTTACATCTGGCTGGTGATGTGCTTTCCCAAGGCCTGGAAGTATTTTCACAGTTTCCCTGGGTTGGAAAAATTAAACAAGGATGTTATTACAAATAGAAGTCTTCTTTTCTTTTGCCTTGGACCAGTGTTGTACTGAGGGCTTCATTCTTTCACAAAATCTGTACATGCTCTGGTTGGGGCCTCTTCCTTCCCTTAGTTTATAAATAAGAATGCCCCAGCTCCCCTGGTGAATCTGCCTGTTTCCCTCTTCTGGCTGAGGAGCCAAGAGCAGAGGTGAGGTTATGGTGACCTGCAGCTTGGATCTAAGGCCCTTGACTTTGTCATCTCTGCAGAATTTCTTCCAGTTTTCCTGAGGGCTCTGATTTGGGGTTTAATGGGTACTGGATCTGTGCCCAGATTCCAAACAGAGTTGGAAACTATTGGTCAAAAAAACCCAAAATATAACAACAACAACAAAAAACCCCTACATTAAAGATTGTATTTGTAAGTAATCTCTACACCCCTGTGGGGCTCCATCGCACAGTAAGATCAAGAGTCACATGCTCCACCAACTGAGACAGCCGGCGCCCCCAACTTTTCGTTTCGGGTTTTGAGTAAAACTGGCATTCATTGGCTATTTCTAGGCTTGTCTGCAGATGTGTGAGTTGAGTCTGAACCTGCCCGGGGGTGTCCTGGGCTCTAGGTGGGGGAGGACCACAGTCAGGGTGACTTTCCCACCTGAAAAACTCCAACATTGTGTCAGTGTCTACATCAGAACCAAGTTGCATTTGCTTTGTACCAAACAAAACAGGAGAAGGGAAAGCGCGTTGCACAGACGTGTGTGGTTTCAGCCCTTTCTCCAAGTGGTGGTGGAGCTGCGGTGACACTGGTGCCTCTCGGTGCCTCGCGGCCCTTGTCTAAGCAAGTCAACCCCCTGGGGGTCCCTCGTGCGTCTGCAGCGCTGAGCTGCCAGGGCCGCGTGCTGTGGCCGCCCCCGTCCTCAGCACCGAGGAGGAAGAGTGGGGGCCGGCCCCGCAGCTCGGGACACTCGGCCTCCAATCCGCTCGCCCTCTTTTGTGCCCGAACTCGTCGCCACCAATGCGGACGCCGACCTTCCGCCCCCTCCCTGTCTCTGTGGCCCTCTGAAAGCACGCGGCCGGCCCGGGATCGACGGCGAGCACTCGGGCCGCCGAGGCGCCGCGCGGCTGCGGCGCCAGGTCAGCCGGGGAACCGCCGCGGGACCCCAGGCCGGACGTGACGTCACGCCCGCGCGCCGGAGGCCCTCTGTCCCGAGCCGGCGGCGGGCTCCGCCCCCGCACGTCATCAGCCCGCGCCGACGCAGGAAGTGGCGACGCTACTGGCGCGCGCCGGGCGCTGTTTCTCCTCAGGCTCCGGGACCGGTGGCGGCGGCGGCGGCGGCAGCAGCGGCAGCGGTGCAGGGGTGAGTGGCGGAGGGCCGGGACGAGCGGCGGGCGCAGCCAGCTCCCTGACCCCTCGCGTCCGGGCGTCGCTTCCCGCCTCGTCGCCCCGCGCGGAGCCGGGGGTTGAGGCGGCGTCGGGCCCGGACCCCGGCTCGTGGCAGCGGAGCCCCGGGGGCGAGGGTCCCGGCGCCGCGGCCGTGTCGCAGCGCCCCACCCCGGCTCCCGGACCGTCCCGACGGCAAACCCCGTGCGCGGGGAGGACCGGGGAGCGAGCTGCGCCTCTGCACGGAGGATCCCATGTAGCTCCCAGCGGGGCTGTTGTTAGCTTGGCGGCCAGGTAACCGGGCGGGGAGCGCGCCCAGCCCCGAGCGGGCGGGCGGCAGTGACAGCGGCCTGGGCGGGCGCCGAGCCCCGGCGGGGTCCGCGGGCGGCGGCGCGGGGCGGCCTCACGGGCTCCGTTCTCTGTCTCTGCAGCGTCCCGACTCCAATGGGTGATGAAAAGGACTCTTGGAAAGTGAAGACTTTAGATGAGATTCTTCAGGAAAAGAAACGACGGAAGGAGCAAGAGGAGAAAGCAGAGATAAAACGCTTAAAAAATGTAAGCCGAGTGTTTTACGTAAGTGGTTTCCTTGGGGGAGATTTAATTTCTCTGCCCTCGTTTCTCCATCAGAACGAGGCTTCTTCGGTGAAGTTCTGTTGGACTTCCTGGTGTCGCAGGTGAGCCCAGAATGTGTTCCGAGACTTAACCAGGACGCTCAGTCCGGCAGCCGTGTGCAGGTGGCAGGACTGCGTGGGGAAGGACGCGCTCGGGGCCACAGTCACTGGCGCAGTTGGACTAACCTTCCTCAGGGTGTTTTGTGCTGTGACACCGTCTCTGTCTCGTGCAGCAGGTCGCGTGGGAGTCAATACTCACGTTTTATCTTTTCCTTCTTTGGTTTGCATAACAATGTTCAGAGACACTGTGGGTCGTTTTGAAAGGGATGTTGGCAAAAGTATCTCTTCTGATAACGTTAGTCCTGACCCTTCTTAACCGGTGGTGAGATAACCGGAAACATCCGGCACACGGTGTATCTGAAAGCTCGGTGTCGGCTCCTACAGACAACTCACGTACTTGGCACAGAGTCCGGTAGTCCTTGTCCCGGGTGCTGGTTGCAAGTTTTTCATCTCAGGGTCTGAGTTTACAGGGAGTTTTAATTTTAGCATCGTGTGGTTTGACGGGAAGTTTTTTTATTTTTCATAACGTGGGTCCATTCAAAGTACATATGGAACTTTGGTTTTGGATGTTGGCGAGGTCTGATTATCATTAAAAAGACACGTATCTGTGAGGACAATGACTTTCTCCTTGCTTCTTAGTCTGATGACCGGGATTCCAAGCGGGATTCCCTTGAGGAGGGGGAGCTGAGGGACCACCGGATGGAGATTACGATACGGAACTCACCATACAGAAGAGAGGACTCCATGGAAGACAGGTGGGGATGAGATGTACATCGAGGAAGAGTGTCCAGGCTGCACATGCACTTCTCTTTGGAGGCCAGCTGGGTCCCCCCGCATGGCTGGGGTCCTGTCTGGCTTTTCTCCACGTTACTTTGGAAACATTCGTAGTTGTGACATTTGGTTTATCTCACAGTTGAGATGGACTCTGTATGTAATCACTTGCCACCTCCCCTCTCTTATGAAAATTGAATTAAGTGTGTATCTCTTCCCTTGCAGTTATCCCTCAGTTAAGTTCACACCATTTACAAGCTACATTTATTTATTTGTTTACTTATTTATAAGGATTTTTATTTACATTTTTGAGAGAGCGGGCCCACACACGCAAGAGCAGGAGGAGGGGCAGAGGAGGAGGGAGAAGCAGACTCCCCACTCAACGGGGGAGCCTGACATGGGACTCGATCCCAGAATCCCAAGATCATGACCTGAGCTGAAGGCAGTTGCTTAGTACTGAGCCGCCCAGATCCCCCTCACCGGCTACATTTAAATAATGGTGCTGTGTGCTTTTGATGATAAGTAAAATCACTGCCTGAAGTTGTGCACAGATAAACCACACTAGAGTACTGAGTATATTGAGCAAGGCCTGTAAGCAGAAATGGTCCTACCCAGGCCTGCACCGCTTGACTCCTTCTCGTACCCATCATCAGCATCGAATTATCCATTATCAAGTAATTAAAGCCAACCTAACCAGAAAGTAAGGTACAGAGACACAGATCAGGAAGTCTTCCAGAGGGGCGCCTGGGTGGCTCAGTGGGTTAAAGCCTCTGCCTTCAGCTCAGGTCATGATCTCGGGGTCCTGGGATCAAGCCCCGCATCGGGCTCTCTGCTCAGTGGGGAGTCTGTTTCCCCCCCCCTCTCTGCCTACTTGTGATCTCTCTCTGTCAAATAAATAAATAAAATCTTTAAAAAAAAAAAAAAAAAGTCTTTCAGGATTCCAGTCATACAGGCAGTTAAAGATATTGTTGAGGGACCTTTTGGGGTCATTTAGTTTTATTAAAATTGTGGTACCTTTCTTTTAATAGCTTTATTGATATGTAAATGACCAACTATACTGTGTGTGTGTGTGTGTACACACACATATATATGTATGAAGTGTGCAGTTTGACATATTTATATACACTTATGCAATTATTATCAGGGTAATGAACATGTCCATTGCCCCCTAATCTTTCCTAGAGAGTTGTTCCATATAGATGTTGTTTTTTCACTTATACTTTTGATTTGAGTCTGTATTCGATAATCAGTTTTGACTTGGCTTACGTTTCATAGTTAACAGTGTTTAAAATTGATGGTTCAGATTGAACTCCTGTTTTCTGGACGCTGCGTGTTTCTGGATTGGAGAAGCTCCGTGGAGCCCTGATACTCCTCGCATAACTCTCTCTAGCATGATACGTTTCTCTTGTGTGTTTCAGAGGAGAGGAAGATGATTCTTTGGCTATCAAACCACCGCAGCAAATGTCTCGGAAAGAAAAGGCTCATCACAGGAAAGATGAAAAGAGGAAAGAGAAGCGTAGGCATCGTAGCCATTCAGCGGAAGGGGGTACAGAAGTTCTTTTTGTTTTTATTTTTATATTTTTTTTGGTATCCTGCTCAGGTGTGGTCTGTTTCCTATAACATGATCTGCTGTTTTCTCCAGGGGACAATTGAAAGAGAAGAAAAAGTAAAACTTTTAGCTGAAAGCATAAATTTATTGTAGATCATTCTGAATAGCTGTTTCATTTTCCTTCTTGTGTTTTTTTCCCCTTGTTACGTTCTTGTGGGTTAGTTTATTTAAATGTAACATTAATTCAACAAATGTAGGGGATTTGTATGCAATTTTTATAGCAAATCAGTGTTGAATTAACTGAAGAAAAAAAAGATGTTTGATGAAGTCCAAATGGGTTTGATCTCCCACCATTATTAAGAGGTTCTTAGGGGTGTTGGGAAACATGGCCCTGGTGCCTGGTTTATGTCTCGTTGTTATAAATGCAGTTGATAAACACGGTTCTGTCACACAAGATAGAAATCCACCAGAAGGAGGTGAGCTTTGTCCTGTGTTCTTTATGAATGATGGTGGTGGGGTGTTTAATTACAGAACTGGTGTCCAGCTAACCCTTGAACAGCACTGCCTGGGACTCCATGGTCCGCTCGTACTCCTGGTAAACGCAGGACAGCGCCATAAACGCACTTTCCCTTTTCTCTCATTTTTCTAACGATATAATCTCTCTGCTATAGCTCACGGGGTTGTGTGAGTACAGTAGGGAACCTGTGACACGAAAGACGTGTTGTCAGTAAAGCTGCTGGTCAGCGGTAGGCTGTTAGTAGTTGAGTGCTCGGGACTCCTAATGCCCCTTGGGTTTCCGGCTGCGCTGGGGTGTGTGCCCCTGCCCCGTGGTCAGGGGTCAGCTGTAGTCCAGTCACAGTTCATTTAATACGGAGAGTTGAAAGGCAAGGTGAAGTTCCACTTCTATTCCGTGGTTACCATGTTATTTTTCCCTGATTTGGAGGCTCCACATCATTAATTAAATATTTATTTTTTTCTTCACTGTGTATTTGCAAATTAAGTTTTGGGAGTTGGACCCCTTTGCGTGACACTTTCTTTCTCCTCAGGGAAGCACGCTAGAGCGAAGGAAAAGGAGCGAGAGCACGAGCGCCGGAAACGACACCGAGAGGAGCAGGACAAGGCCCGTCGAGAGTGGGAGAGGCAGAAGAGGAGGGAGATGGCCCGGGAGCACTCCAGAAGGGAGAGGTGAGCGAGCACAGTTTGCTAAGGAGCCCTAGTGGAGCACTCCTGCGGCCCGCGGCCCGTCACAGTGGCAGAAGAGACCATCCTGACACACAGTGACCCGGCAGCATAACACAGACGTGGTGCACAAAGTGGTTTGTGGGCCCAGAGTCACAGTGCAGTAAACGTGGGGTGGTGCTAACCAAGCGATCTGTCCTGAAGGGATTGAGTTTTTACTGCATCTTGAAGACAAATGATTGCGAACGTTCCTGAGAAAAGATAATGAAGGGAATGGAATTCTGTGTCGGTTCCTAGGGGCGGAGGCTGCTGGGGAGGCTCTCAGGAGACAGGCCACGCCAGCAGTTGCTCGAGACCCCGTGTTAGAGTGTGATGTAGACCTGAAGGAAGGGGCATTACTGGCAGGAGCTGAGTCTGAGATAGGAATTCAGACACAAGGAATGAAGTTTTGGGGCCAGACACCTGACAGTGCAGAGGGAAAGGAAGGTAGAGGAGGGAGAGGTGATCTTCCTAGGCCTCTCAGCTGATGATGGGAAAGGGGGAGGAGGAACTGTGAACACCTCTGACCTTGGTGCATCAGGATGGGCTGCCTCGGGAGAGGACAGGGACTGCTGTGCTCGAGCCGCAGTACCGCCCTGTCGGAGACAGCCCAGTGCACGTATGGAGACTCCGGCACAGAACCCACACCCCGGAGAAGTCTGGTTTAGGGTGATTACTGCGCAAGTTTTTATTGAGTGCGTGTTCTGTACCAAGCCCTGTTCTAGGTGGCCTAAGCCAGGAAAACTAAGTAAATACATTGCTTGGAGTTTTCTAATAGACTGTAGACTGCAGAAATAGACTGTAGTTCTTTCAAACAAAACAAAGGGAAATCCAGAGGCCTGTTAGCAGCCTGGGAGCTGAGACATCAGACTCTTAGACGTTTGTCCCCAAGTGCACCTGTGGGCTCAGATTCCCAGGAGAAAACATCTCTTTAGCCCCAGATCCGTTCACGTGGGCCAGCTGTGAGTAGTAGGACCACCTCTGTATATTGAGGTCATTTCCAGAAAAAGCTTAGTGGCTGGCCTACAAGGAAGGGAGAAGTAGGAGGGTAGACGTAGTTGCCAACATGCCCCGCAACAGAGCCCAAAGGGCTGGACTCAAGAAGGTGTGACAAGAGCCTGTTCTCTCGTGGAGGTGGTGCGGGATGAGTTGAGTCTTCAGGTAAAGGTCTGAGATCACAAGATGAGCAGAGCTTTGTGTCCAGGTTCACTGCTAGCACGTGAATTACCCATGTTTGCCAGGCTCTGTGCTGACTCTGTTTAGGATGGGCAGACAGCAGAGCTGTGCACACAGTGGGGACCCAAGGAAGCCAAGCTTGAAAATAAAAAACATTAGAAAAAAACAACAGTGGCCGCACTCTAGCCGGGAGAACAGAGTTCACAGGTTAGCACAGCATCTTACCAAACGACAACTAAGAGGAAAAATGAGAGTCCAAAGTTGCTACAGTATGTTACCTGAAATGTCCGATTTCCTTTCTTTTGTTCGTTCTTTTGTTTGTTCTTTCTTCTTTCTTTCTTTCTTTTTTTAAGATTTTTGTTAGAGGGGCACCTGGGTCATTTAGTCGGTTAAGTGTCTGCCTTCGGCTCAGGTCATGATCCCAGGGTCCTGGGATCGAGCCCCGCGTTGGTCTCCTTGCTCAGCAGGGGTCTGCTTCTCCCTCTCCCTCTCCCTGCTGCTCCCCCTGCATGTGTGTGCGCGCGCGCGCTCTCTCTCAAATAAAGTCTTAAAAAAATTTTTTTTGTTAGAGTGCCCCTGAAGTATGTTCAATCTTCAACAAGGTTTGAGACATGAAATAAATAGGAAAGCGTGACTGTATGAAGAAAAGCATCAGTAGAAACCAAGTGTTCCACCTTAGCACATTCAAGGAACTTGAAGCAATAGAAATTATGCTTTCTGAAGAATGCAGAGAATTAGCAAAAGATGAACAGAGCCTTAAAGATCTGTCGGATTCATTGTTCCAACATCCATGTAATTGGCAGTCCCAGGGGAGAAGAGGAAAGCAGCACAAAAATATTTTTTTAAATAATGTCCGAAAACGTACCAGATTTGATGAAAAACATTTATCTGCACATCCTGGAAGTTCAGTACCCCAAGTAGGATAAATAAAGTGACAGCACAACGAAACTAGTGAAAGCCAAAGAGAAAAATCTTGAAAGGCAGCAGGAGAAAAAATCTACATAGAAGGGGAGTTTTCACTGTGATTGATGGCTGATTTCTCAGAATCAGTGGGGCCCAGAAGGCGGTGGAGTGGCATGGTCCCACTGCTGAAAGAAACCCAGGCACCCGGGAATTCTGTATGAAGCAAAACTGATCTTCCAAAGTGAGAGGAATAAGGAAGATAAACCAGTGGAATTCGTTGTTAACAAGACTTCCCTTACATACTCAAGGAAGACCTTCGTGTTGAATGGAAATGACAGCAGAAGGTA
>JAQQSY010003530.1:0-12908 GCA_028646535.1 Procyon lotor
GGGGGGGGGGGGGCGGGGGGAGAAGCAGGCTCCCTGCTGAGCAGAGAGCCTGATGCAGGGCTCCATCCCAGGACCCTGAGATCATGACCTGAGCCGAAGGCAGAGGCTTTAACCCACCGAGCCACCCAGGTGCCCCAGTTTTAGAATTTCTGGTGATGTTTACTGTGTTATTAGTCACTACAAGTGCACTTTCTTAAAAATAAAAGTGCACTTTTCTTTATTTCATTGTCATAGTTTTATTCATATTCACAGTTTTTATCTGATAATTCCAACATTTGGGGCATTTTGTCTTATGTTGAATACTTTTCCTTGGAGAATGGGTTACATTTTTAAATTCTTCATGTGTGGAGTAATTTTGTTTTATATGAAGATACCACCCTTGTTTATCTGTTTTCTTGTTGATGAACATATGTTTTGCTTAGAGTTTTAGGTCATTATGAATAGTGCTGTTTTGAACAAGTGTGTTCACATCTTTGTGTGACATATGTTTTTGTTTTGGAGGAGTATGTACTAGAAGTAGAATTACTGGGTCATATGGTAAGTGAATGTTCAGATGTTTTCCAAAATAACTATTATTTTGCCTTCCAACTATGAATGTATGAACGTTACCTCAGTGTACTTTTAATCTACCTTTTTTTAACCCCAAAGAGTTGAGCCCCTTTTCATTTATAGCCATTTCTATTTCTTTTTCCTCAAATGACTACTGTCTTTTGCCTTTCCTTCTTCCTTTCTTCTCTCCTTTCCTCTTTATTTCTCATCTCCCTTATCATCACCTTCTGGGTATCATATATATATTAAGGAGATTAATTCTTTGTCTTTGAGTACAGACATTCTTTTGGCTACTTTTGGTATGTTTTGTGAAGATGTTTTTAACTTTTACATAGTTGAAGTATCTTTTTTAGTATCTGGGTTTTAAATTATAGTTAGAAAGCCTATATATTATCCTATATTTTAAAACTTATGGTTTAATTTTTCTTCCCTTTTAGTCTTTGATGCATTTAGATTTATATTACTTCAGCATGTATGTATACACATGTATGGCATGTACCCAATTTAATTTTTTTTCAGGTAGCTACAAAGTTTAGGTTTCTTTAAAATTGTAAAATACACCCAACATCAGAGCTTTGTTAAATGTACAGTTTAGTGGCATTGAGTAAGTATATTCACATTGTTGTGGAACTATCACTTCCATCTTAAGAACTTTTTCATCTTCAATTGGAACTTCCAAACTGACTGGTATGCCCTGCTTTCTGTCTATAAATTTGACTACTGTAGGTACTTCATATAAGTGGAATCATAAAATATTTGACCTTTTGTGATTGGCTTATTTCACTTAGCATGATATTCTCAAGGTTCATCCATATTGTAGCATGTGTCAGGATTTTCTTCCTTTCTAAGACTAATATTCTACTGTATAATGTATTTACCACATTTTGTTTTTCCTTAAGTTGAACAGTGGACACTTAAGTTGCTTCCACCTTTTGGCTTATATACATAATATTGCTGTGAACATAGGTCTTCAAGCCCCTGCTTTTTCTTTTGGGTATATACCCAGAAATGACATTGCTGGCTCCCATGATAATTCTGTGAAGAATTGTCATACTGTTTTCCACAACACTTGTCAGATTTACCTTACTACCAGGAATGTGCAAGGCTTCCAGTATCTCCACAGTCTCACCAACATTTGTCTTTTTTTTTTTTCTTTTCTTTTTCTTCCCTACCTCCCTCCATTCCCTCCTTTCTGTAATAGCCAATCTTTTTTTTTTTTTTTAAAGATTTTATTTATTTATTTGAAAGAGAGAGAGATCACAAGTAGGCAGAGAGGCAGGCAGAGAGAAGAGGGGGGAAGCAGGCTCCCTGCTGAGCAGAGAGTCCTATGTGGGGCTCTATCCCAGGACCCTGACAGAGATCACAAGTAGGCAGAGAGGCAGGCAGAGAGAGGAGGGGGGAAGCAGGCTCCCTGCTGAGCAGAGAGTCCCATGTGGGGCTCTATCCCAGGACCCTGACATCATGACCTGAGTGGAAGGCAGAGGCTTTAACCCACTGAGCCACCCAGGTGCCCCTGTAATAGCCAATCTCATGAGTATGAGCTGGCGTTTAATTTGGTTTTGACTTATATTTCCTTAGTTATTAGTGATGTTGAGCATCTTTTCATGTGTGTATTGGCTTTTTGTATATCTCTTTTTTGGAGAAATGTCTATTCAGTGCTTTGCTCGTTTTTTAATTGTATTGTTTATTTTGTGGTTGAGTTGTAGGAGTACTTTATATGTTCTGGATATTAACTATCAGATAAAGATCTTCCTCCACTTAACAATGAGCTCACATCTGGATAAACCCATTGTAAGTTGGAAATACCCTACGTTGAAAATGTATTTAATAAATCTAACCTAGCAAACATCATAGCTTAGCCAAGCATAGCTTAGCCTAGCCTACTTTAAATATGCTCCAAAGCTTAAGTTAGTGTACATTTGGATAAAATCATCTAACAGAAAGTCTATTTTAAAATAAGGCAATATGTAATTTATTGACTACTTTCCTCAAGTAAAAAACAGAATGGTTGTATGGGTACAGAGTGGTTGTAAGTGTATGTTTATTATAATCACATGGCTGACTGGGAGCTGAGGCTCACTCCTGTTGCCTGGCATCACCAGATGTATCATACTGCATATCACTGGCTCAGGAAAAGAACAAAGTTAAAATATCAAAGTACAGTTTCTCCTGAGTGCATATCACTTTTGCACCATTGTAAAAAAATTTTGAGGTGAATCACTCTAAGTTGGGAACTGTGTATATATGATTTGCAGGTGTTTTTTTTTTTGTTTTTTTTTTTTACATTCCATGGGTGTCTTTGTACTCTCTTGATGGTGTCCTCAGGTAAATTTGTAAAGTTACAAATTTTGATGATGTCGAATTTTTTTTTTTTTTTGTTATTGCCTGTGCTTTTAGTATCACATTCAAGAAATCATTGCTAAATCTAGTATGATGAAGTTATTTAGATATGGTGTTATAAATGTAGTAGAAATGATTAAATGTGGTATATCCATATAGTTGATATGTTATAGGTAGCTAATTTTGTCTTTTGGGGAAGAACACATTTATTTTGGTTATGTATTGACTGTTCTATATTCCCTTCATTAGATTCTTCTTTTAGTGTTTGTTCTGAAAATAATTTATTGCTGAATATGCTCAGCCTAGGGAATTTGATTTTGACCAGGAATGGAATATTGATTGATTAATCTTGTGAACTTGGTAAATGGAGGTTTCCTTAAGAGAATTTCTACTGTAATATGGTTTCTACTTCAGATATCTTAGCGCTGTATTTGGGAGATGGTATTTACGCACATGAAAATAACAATATAGGCTTGTATAGTGAATGGTTGTTGAAATAGAGTTTATTGAATGACTGGTAGTTAAAATGATCAGGAAGGATTTCATGGAGGAGTCCTAAGTTGTGGTGGGAGCATTTTGAGAGGGTGCAGTGTAAGCACAGATAACATGTGATGGGGAAATTGCAAGTCATGTGGGAGAAAATGAGTAACAAGTGCAGTGTATTTTGAGCTGAATTCATGGAAGCAAATGATGGGAGATACTTAAAAAATTTAACCTTGGCTTATTGTCAAGTACTGTAATATTCAGCTGAAGGAATCAGAATCATGTACTTTTTTTTTTTATCTGGAAGGGGCATTAGGAATTATTTGCAATAAATCATTTTATAGAAATGGGAACAAGTTCATACTTAATTTTGTAGGCAGTACAGCTTCATTTGAAGATTTTTGAGTTAGGCAGTGATTTTTAGGGAGATTATTCTCTGTAGGGGTCATAGAATTGGAAATAAGGTATTCTGTTAGGGTATTATGTATAATGACTTGAACTGCTTGGTGACTAATGACAAAAAGGTGGAGGGATTAGATGAAGGAATAATTAGGTTATTAATCCTTTCACTAAGTGTTAAGAGAGGAGACTTTTAGAGGAGTTATGGCTCAGACAGTCTTAGACTATCTTGTAAGTCTTTATTGTAATAAGACATAAGTTTGTTCGATTTGTCTACTGTAGGGGCAAAGTATACTGTTGGAAGATCAGAAAAATTTTCATATAGAAGCATTGAAGCATTCAAGCTTCCTACTTGAATTTTGTAGGATGGGTAAGAGTTTAGCAGCTGCATTCAGCGTTGAAAAGGGGGAACATCTGTAGTTGGAACAGTGTTAATAGTGGCTCTGTGGCCTGAAATGAGTTGGTTTGTCCAGAAACTGTTAGCAGTTTTATGGCTAGTGAGACTGGTGTAGTGTGTCAGGGCTGCTGGAAAAGGTGGTCAAGAGCCAGATGTTAAAGGAGCTCTTTTGTATGCCTTGCAAAGAAGTTTTGCTTGTTGATTTTTCAAACACGGGACAGTGGGGAATCTTGGAAGAGGTTTAGTCAGAACATATCCCATTCAGTTTATATTGTCTCCTTTTTTAGTAATTTAGCATATTTGGCACTCTTAGTTCTTGAACTTAAGTTTTGGGACGAAAATATCCCCCAAAGAGAGCTTTTTTCCCCTCCTTGTTATAGTCAGGGGGAAAAGAATTCTGCAGATATTATTAGAATCCAAGAATTTCACAACAATTTACCTGTCTGCTCTTTAGCAGTGAGTTTGAACATGGAATAATATAAAATACTTTTACTTTCTCTTTAAAGACTACTCATCGTTAATAGATTTTCATGCATAGCCACAGAAGTCCAGCTATCTTCTATGTAGCCCACAAATGCAGCTTATCAAAACTCAGCTTTTGTAGTTCCTAATCATTATTGTTATTATTTTCCTATTGTAAGATTATAGGCTGAATCCACTGTGGGAAAGCATTTAAAATTTACTGTTATTTTGAATAGTAATGCATTCAAGTGGTATGAAAATATTTTATAAAAAATCTCCTTCTCACTCCTGCCTGTCACGTACCCAGTTCCTTCCGTAGAGAAGCAAAATTAGTGATTGCTTTATATTCTTCCTGAGATATTCTATGCCTGTACAATCAAATATATTTTATATGTTCTTACTCCTCTCCCTTACTTTTGTACAACTATAGTGTACTTAAAACATTCTTCTGTCCCTTGCTTTGTTCAATTAACAATACATTTTGGAGATTGTTCCATGTTAGTCCGTGAAAAGCTTCTTCAGTCTTTTTTAGTAGCTGCATAACATAACTATAAGTTTAGCATATTTAAAGTTTCTCATTTCATGTTTAAGTTATTTTCCGTCTTTTGCTGTTACAAGCAAGATTGTAGCAAATGGTCTTGTTATATGTTACTTCATGTATGTGAAAATAGCCCTGTAGGATCAGTTACTAGAAGCAGAATTTCTTGTTAAAATCTGTGGGTATAATTTTGGTATAGCTTTGGAAAGTAGGGGTGCATAAATACATTGAAACTATAGAATTTTGCATATTTCCATACAGTGGAATCGCACTTAATCACATGAAATCTAAGAAATAAATTCATAATTGCTAAGATATTAGTGAAATCTTTATAATTTCCCTTTTTGTTTTGCAGGTATACAAAGCTAGGATATGCTGGAAACACAGAACCACAGTTTATTATCCCTTCCTGTAAGTATTTTTTTAAGTCACAAATAAGCTGATTTAAAGATCTTTTTCTGTAATAGTTAAAGTAAAAGATAATTGTTTGTGACACTATAAGATTTAGTCCTTTACAAACATGGTTTGCTGAGTGTGACCTCGTTTCCACATCTCTCACCATTCATTTTAGCTGTTTAGTTCTTAGTTTACCAAATCTACCAATTGTCTCCTTTAAAGACAAAAGTAAATGAGCTGCTAATTAAATAATTTTTTGCTTTGAGGATATTGCTGTTAACAGTGTGTGGATGTAAATATTAAGTGAATGTAAATATGGATGTATCCTCCATCACATACATATGAAGACTGTTCTTTGGTGTGTGGACATGATTACCGTTTGCCAGGCCTGGGCTTATTGACATCCCTGATGACATCCCTGAGTCCATGTTTCAAAGAAGAATGGCATCTCGTTTTTAGAGATGTTGATTGACGTCAGCTGTTTTTTAGTATCTTATAACTATACTTACATTGTTTTTGTTCTGTCCTATTGTTAACTTCACTCTGGCCTGGCTTTTAGTAATTTGTTAGTAGTTTTTAAGAAATGCTCCACGCTTGGTTTGTTAGTGTTCTTATTTGTTAGTATGGATTATGTGTCCGGTTCTTGATAGACTTACTTTTGTACTTTTGACTTTCAAACAGTTTACTGTTCTGTACATTATATAGGAATACCTCTGATCTGCTTGTCCTACTGCCATCTGAAGACTTGAATATTCAGATGCAAAGCCTTTGGAACCATTGCTTGGTGATGCTGGCTTCTAGAGTGTCACCAGTTTTACACAGGAGTTTATGTGACTGAATATTTTTGTGTATTGAATTCTTCTTAATTTATGAAAATAAGGAAATAGAAAAATAATCATGTAGCATAGTAGTGAAAGAAGCTTAGGTTTCAACAATGAAGTTGAGAGCAAGGTAGAAATTATGGGGCTTATCAAAAACTGCAAATCTTTAGTTTCAAATAGGCACTTATTGGACATGAATAGATCAGTGGTTTTGTAATTAATATAGCAAGGGCAAAATTTATAAATGTGAAATATGGGAAATGCATTGTCAAAAGTGTATTTAAAAGAGAAGCTTATATACATATAGATACACACACACACTAAGGCCACTATAACAAAGTATCAAAAACTGGGTTTTTGATACATTAGAAACTTATGGTCTGGAGGCTGGAAGTCCAAAATCAGGGTGTCAGCAGGGCCATAATCTTGCTGACAGCTCTAGGGGAGAAACCCTCCTTGCCTCTTCTAGTTTCCCATGTTTGCTGACTATGCTTGGTGTTACCTTGCTTGTGTTTGCATCACTCTAGTCACATGGCTGTCTTCTCCCTGTTTTCACATTGTCTGTCTTCTCTGAGTGGCTGAGTCCAAATTTACTTTTCTATAAGGATAGCAGTCATAATGGATTAGGGCCCACCCTAATAATTTCATTTTAACTCACAAAACACTATTTCTAAATAAGGTCACATTCTGAGGTATGGGGGTGGGTTTGGACTTCAGCATATCTTTTGGGAAGACAATTCAACCCATAAAATGCCAGTTTTGTTATTTCATAATTTATAATCTTTTTTAAGATGTTATGCTGTGGTTACACATTTCTGAGATTACTGATGTTTTGTGTTCTTGAGTGGTTGTGTTGTCTTTGTTGGAGACCCATATAATCTTGATATTTTGAACCTTAGCATCTTATCACCATTGTATCCAGTCTCTATTTTCATCTCTTTGCCAAAATATGCAATTTTAGTTTTCATTGTCTTTCTTATGAGAAGTTGCAGCATGTTAAAAAATCCATTTTCCTATTGAAAGAAGGTTTTTGATTTTTGGTTTTTTTTTTTTTTTTTTTTTACTAATTTTAATGCTACAAGTGCAGTGTTTATAACCAGCAGATACAGTTGATTGCCACTAATGAGCATGGATATTTGATCCGGAAAGCCTGTTTATATAGTTCAAGGTTATTTGCATACATCTTTGTTTTTCAGAAAACTTATAGTGAGCCGTCTGGATGTCTATGTACATTATAAATACTAGAGAAGCTTTCTAAAATTTTGAAGGAATAGACTGGATTTAGAATGTCATTCATTCAGTATTTTCTACACCTCTTATTAGGGATATAATTGTTGTTAAATGAAAGTGTAATATTTAAGTGCATGCAGATTATTATTTTGAATGAATGACTGCTTAACTTGACGGATTCAGAAATTTATAACTTAATTTAAAATATGTCACAAGTTTTAGGTCAAGAACTGTGTGCTGGATTTCTGAAATTATTTGGGGGGATTATTTTGATTTTTAACCTAAGTGATTTGAAATTTCCCTTTGTATATGTGATGAAAGTTTAACAGAACCCAATGCCAGTGTTAATTTTAAATTGCTAGTCTGCAATAGTGCAAATAGGAAGACAGCTTTTTTTAAAAAAAAAATTCCACTTGCAGTTTTCCTATTTTCATTTGTTACTGCTTTTTAGTGTTTTCTTTCTGATTGTCCATCAAGCATATATTGACTTGGTAGGATTATAATTTTACTTAAATTGAAATAGAGCTTACATAGTTTTAAAAAATAGAACTGAAACATTCTCACAGCAATACTTTTTTTTTTTTTTTTGCTCTTTACATTTGAGGCCTTGGATGGAATTTGAGATTTCATTGTGTTAAAAGAATTTTGTTATCAATTTCTTAAATGACCTCTGTGTTTTACTTTGACAGATTCAGTATGTTAGATCATGTTTTGTTTAATAATACTTTATAGTGGAAGAAATATAAGTTAAAATTCTGTCTCACTTGGAAAAAGCAAACTTTGACATGTATAAATAACTTTTATTATTAAGGTATTGCTATTAAGGAGTCTGCAAAAGTGGGTGATCAAGCTCAAAGGAGGGTGATGAAAGGTGTTGATGACCTAGACTTCTTTATTGGTGATGAAGCAATAGAAAAACCTACGTATGCAACAAAGGTATATTTTTATGATTTGTAAAAATAATATTTTCTTTTAAAAATTAATTTGTTCTGGATGCCTCAGTGGCTTAGTCAGTTAAGTGCCTGCCTTCAGCTCAGGTTATGGGATCGAGTCCCTCATCAGGCTCCTTAGTTGGCTGGGAGCCTGCCTCTCCCTCTGCCTGCTTCTCCCTCTGCTTGTGCTCACTCTCTCTCACAAATGAATAAATATAATCTTAAAAAAAAATTAGTTCAGTTATTGTGCCATCTGGAATTTTACTCAGTTACAAGCCTAACATCCTCAACCTCTTCACCGTAGAAACTTCTTTATCCCTGTGGCTTTTCCCAGTCTTCTTTAACACTTTTTTTTTTAATCCTGAGAGGAAGATTTTCACCCAAATGAGCAGTATTTACTTTTCCATACTCATTAGATCTCAAAGCCATTGATGTGAGTGGCTTTCTTTTACCTCCACATTGCCACATCTAGATATGTGTTGAGTCTTGAATGTTGTGTTTGAGGTACATGAGAGACATCTTTCACATTGTTAGGCTGTCAAATAATGTGACTCTTGGAGCTACGAAACAAGACAGCTGGAGACAAATATTTGGAAGATATCAGTTAACCTCTAGAAAGGATAAGATTATTTAGGGGAGTATACTTGGGAAGAAGCCCAAGATGGAGCCTGTTCAGTGTACCATTTAGGTTTGGATAGAAGAGGAAAAGCCTACAAAGGAGACTGAGAAGCTGTGGTTAGAGAGACTGGGCTAGATAGGAAGGAATGTAAACAGTGTGAAATGCTGCTAAGGTTATCAAGTAAGCTAGAGCCCATATATTATTTATGTCTTTAGCTACAAGGATGTCATTTGTAACCTTAATAAGAATAGTTTTAGAAGAGTGAGAACCCAGTGAGTCTGGTTTCAGGTAGGTCGAATTGTGAATGTGAGGCTAGGAAAAAATGACAGTAATATTCAGTGAGGTTTGGCTGTGATTGGGAGGCAGAGATAGTTACATAGACATGTTTAAAAGCTACTGTGAAAGAGCCTTTAGATTTAAGTAACAGGAAAGATGGAGTTTAATCTCCAGGTCTCTGAGAAAGCGAGAGGAATGGGATCCACAGCACAGATGATCTAATTGATATGCGGAGGGTCTCTTATATTATAAAAAGGTGAAACGGAGAAGTATGGAATCAGTTTTATAGTTTTGGTGAAGGGAGGTTGGATTTCTGACTTTTGGCCTCTGTTTTCTCTGTGAAATACATGGTGACATCATATCTGCTGCCCAAGGAGTCGGGGGAGAATGTGAAATATGACCGATAGGGAAAACATTTAAAATTATCATTGTGAAGAGTGAAGATGAACAGAGTAGGGAAACAAAGACTTACCATGCAAAGTTAGGTTCATTTGAGAATATCAACTATGAATTCTTAGTTTTATCCAACTAGTTAGTTATGTATGTGTCTTCAGTATAATCAGCATCCTGGGTATAGGCAAGTTTAGTGAAGGATCATGCTAGTTTGGTTTTGATAGGTGGAATGACAAGAGGAAATACGAATGCTTAAAGTGATGGAGCATAAAATCTAAACTCTATGTGTATGTTTGTGTGTGTTTGGGCAGGTTTGATGCCTAGGGAATAATTACAAGAGCCAGTGGACTGCAGGTCTAATTGTGATCAGGAGTATAGTGGGCTGCGAGAGTGTGGTAGGAGGAGAAGAGGTTGTGATCAGAGGGATGTGTTTGGATTTTAGGAATTTAGAGATGTGATAGTGATACTAAGATCTGAACAGTGGCCAAAATGTAAAAGAAATCTTTGAAGGTGATGAAGTCAGTGAGCTAAGAGGCCAGAGTTTTTCTGCACTGATTCTGTTCTCTTAAACACATTTTTAAGTGTTCCAAATGCTACAAACAAAAACAATAAAACTTCTCTCAATCTTTTTTCCTATTCTTTTTCTCAGGAGCCTTTTAGCTATTGTTTTCCTCTTTTAAAACTAGTCTTCTTGGGGTGCCTGGGTGGCTTAGTCAAGCGTCTGCTATTGATTTATGCTCACTTCATGATTTCAGGGTCCTGAGGTTCGGTTCAGTGGGGAGTCTGCTTTAAAATCTCTTCTCCCTCTCCTGCTCGCCCTGCTCACTCCTGTGCTCTCTCTCCTTCTCTCTCAAATAAATAAAATCTTAAAAAAAAACAAACCACCAAACTTACTTAGTTTTAGATTCTTTGAGCTCAGGTTATTATTAAGTTCTTGTTAAATCCTATTGTATATAATAATCTTTATCCTTCTTGGTTTGTTTATCACAGAATTGCTCTGAAGATTCTCTTCCTAATATTTTCATTATATATTTTAACTTAAAATATGTTGTGGGCATAATTTCATTGATTTCTAAATAGTGAAGTATGTGTCTCCGAAGGATGATCTACAGTATCATTAAGTCACACCTGAAAAATGCTGTTCTGATTTAATATTCTCCTTCTTTGGTAGTTTTATTTACTTTTGACATTAAAAGATTTCATTTGTGTTTTGTGTTTTAATAGTGGCCAATTCGCCATGGTATAGTTGAAGATTGGGACTTGATGGAAAGGTTTATGGAACAAGTGATCTTTAAATATTTAAGGGCAGAACCAGAAGACCATTATTTTCTTTTGGTAAGTACAAATTATAATTTTACCAAGGACATTTTTGAAGAAACTTAATGAGAATATTTTTATCACATCTGTCCTCACTAGGGCATATTTTTTGTTTATTAAATTGTCCTATGTCTAAAAGACTTTGTTATAAAGCTGTATTGTCTTTAAGATAATCCAGTTCTGGATTTCAGTAGAGTTGTAATACGTTGAAGCACTGAGGCTTAGGCACTTAGAAAAAGTTCTTTTCATAATTAATATGTAACCTTTATGATAGAAACAGTAAGGTTCAAAAAAAGTTGGAAATATGGCACTTTGCTTTTTTTTTTATAACTGGTCTGATTATTATTTCACTAGTATTCTTGGCAGCAAAAATACAATGTAATTTTTAAACTTATTGTTATCAAAGCAATGCATGTTTATAGCTTACAAAAATCCAGTGCTCTAAGATTTAAAACAAACAAACAAAAATACCACTCTTCTTCCTCACCTTTCCCAGCCTTTGATTCATATTACCTAGAGACAAACACTTTAAATTTTTAAAGAGCTTTTTGTAATAATTATCTCATAAATTTAAACATGTTTTCTGTTTCTTGTTTATTTAAATACTAGACACTATCTACTGACTTTCTAAGTGGGAAAGATGAGGGTTTTATTTTACCCTCCTTCTCTTAACACAGAATCCCTATCTTCTCCCCCTCTTTACAATATAGTTATATGAAGTCAATATTCTATATTTTATTGTAATTTGCAAATACTGTTTATGGGTCGACCATAAACATAAAGTTGAAAGAACTTTAAATACCCACATGTACACAACGTAGACTCAAATGTTTTATTATAATTGCTTTACGATATCTATCAGGTTATCCATCACTCTGTCTTATATTTTTAATTACTTCAGAATGAGTTGCAGATGGAGCAGTTTACCCCTAGATACATTAGCATGCATATAATCAACTAGAGTTCATTATTTGGTTAAAGTTCTTTTATATATATAAAATTCACATGCTATAAAATGTATAAATTTTAACTCTGTCATTCTGTGAGTATTGACCAGCCATTGGCAGACTTTCTCTGAAGGTCTAGATAGCAAATATTTTTGGCTTTGAGTGCCATCTGGTCTCTGCAGCTACTCAGCTCTGCTGTTGTAGCAGGAAAGCAGCCTTAGATGATACCTAAATGTGTTACAGTAAAATTGTATTTACAAACACAAGTGGTAAGATGGATTTGTTTTACAGAATGCATGATGTAGTTTGCCCATCTCCTGTTTTTAACAGATGCATACATTTGTGTAACCTAAACCCTTATCAAGATATAGAACATTACTATCAGCCTGGAAAATTTTCCGCTTCCCTTTCCTGATTAATTCCTGCCCCTGTGTCTTAGAGGGAACCACTGTTCTGATTTATCCTGCACAGATTGGTTTTGCCTTATTTGAGGTTTGTGTAAATGAAATTATACAAGATATGCTCTTTGATAAGACTTCATTCAGCATTATCTTTGAGACTCATCCACATTGTTGCATATATTGATAATTTGTTGCTGGATCATATTTTGTTGTATGAATATGCCTCACTATCCCGTTTTCTTGTTGATGATTACCTGGGCTGTTTCTAGTTTTTGACTGTTACGAATAATTTGGTTATTGTGAACATTCTTATACAAGTCTTTCTGTGGACATGTTTTCATTTGTCTTAACATAAATACCTAGATACCGAATTGCTGTGTCATAGGGTAGGTGCATGATTGGTTTTAT
>JAQQSY010003531.1:0-12908 GCA_028646535.1 Procyon lotor
TTGACCCATTTGTCTTTTTTTGCCCTAGGGATCTCTAAGAATTTAAAGTGTGATTCAGTACCGCCCCTTCATTTCACTTGTAAAGAAATAGTTCTTGAGATTGACCTGCCCAAGGTGGTAGAGATAAAACTGGAAGGACTGTGAAGCCTGTGGGGCATTATTAGAGGTGGTCGAGGCAGGGGCCAGGACAGCCTCTTTCTCTTCATGGTAATTTTTAGAGAGGAGAGAAATTTATCTCTTAGCTCACTGTGTACGTTATTGTGTGACTTAGAAAGCCCTAAATGTTCTTTTTATTTCATTGGGGATTTCCAAAACTTGCTGGGAGGGAGAGGGAAATGCAATGTGTCAAAACCAAAGACTTTAGTAAGGTGATTGAAAAGGGAAGAGAGGAAAAATGGTGAGCAATGTGGTGAGGAAGTTAGATGGGAAGAATATATATTTCTTAAAGGGTCCTCAAGGCACTAATGTAACGACAGACCAGAAGACAAACGATGATGGGCATTGCAAAAATAAGGAGCCTCTGCCAGATTAGCCCTAAGATTTGATCTGATAATGTAATGAAAAGGGCCTTTTCCCTGCTCTTACTAGAAAAAACTGTATGCGCGAATTCAAATAAATGTTATATTTCAGATAAAATAGGCAAGTGATAAGCTTGGTCCTGACTGCGTGCAGCTTGGTTCAGATCTGCCTGAGAAGTAGCAGTCGTGGGAAGAGCCGAGGCTGTTCCTCCTGATGCTGGCTGTGTTCCCACCGGGGGCGCATGGCGAAGCCACTTAAGCCTGGGGCAGCCTTGTCAGTTTTTAAAATGGACAGAATGAACAGTTGGAGCTGAGAACTGGTTTTTTTATTTCCCCGTATTTTAAAGCATTGATTGTAAAAAATTAAAATGTGAGCTCCGTAGCTGAGATCAACGTAGAATTTTATCTCTGCTTTTTTTTTAAAAAAAAATTATTCTTCAGTGTAATCACCCTGATGTTCATATGTTGGAAACATAGTAATTTGTGGATTTTTTTCCCTCCTGTTTGTCAGAAAGCAGAACATCGTCATCCAGGTTGTGAATAAATTGAAGGGCTTTTCATTGGCCCGGGAGGTGTGTGACACTACCACTCATGTGCTCACCGGGAATCCTCTGCGTACCCTGAATGTGCTGCTGGGGATCGCGCGTGGCTGCTGGATTCTCTCCTATGAATGGGTAAGCCATTGTGTAAGCTGCTCTTGCAAGTACATATATGAGAACAGAAGGTATTTTCATAGATGTGGTCAGCCCGAGGCGGTGACACTAGATCACTAGATTCGCATTCGTGTGAATTTGCACACTTTCCTGTGAGCTATGAGTCCCATTCCTGTTCCCTCCTTGAACTCTACTCCCCTTGGCCCAGCACTTCCAGCCACTGCTGATCCCTTGGGAATGGGAGTGTGGTGAGGACCGAAAGCTGAAGAGTGGCCTTCTGGATACAGAGCTCAGCCACTGGCAGAAATAAGATTAGAACAGGCTTGGAATGAAAACACAAAATGCGTGTTCTCACAGTCAAATGAACTTTCTTCTGTGTTTGACCAAGAAATAATGTGACCTATGTTAGTGATGGTTTAAAAAGCCAAAAGAATTCAGTGATTGTTTTTACAGATGGATTTACTTAGGATGAAACATGTTCATTTAATCCCATTTGGATATGTTTTATCTTACGCATATCTATCGGTAACATTACTTGCCCTTATTTCTGTGCATTAAAGGTAGTTTTTTTAAGAAAATCAGTGCTTTCATTATTTATAGAAATTGAGATTGTTTGTTACTCTTTCTATTTTTACTTTGATCCTCAACCTATGGTCCCTCCAAAGCATTGCTATCTGATTAAAGTACTGTCATTTCTTACTTGAGTTACCATATTGAATATGCTACATATCCACCCTCCTTCCCCCTCCCCCTAAGAATTAATACTGTGTTAATTTAAACCAGTAGAATTATAATATGCAAACAAACTACAGATGTATTTTTAAGAATGACTGTGGTCTTTTTCCTGTGTCATGACTTAACCCTGCAGTTCTCTGGTATAAGATGTTTGTGACATTGGTGCTTAAACTCATGAAGTGGAAAAATTTGAAATTCCCTCCCAAAAAGTACTATTTGCACTGGTAGCAATTGGGGACGACTTTACCTAGTTATATGTTTGTACTGATTCCCATTTATTTGTAAGAAATATCATTTATAACTCCATGAATGAATACCCTGTATTCCTTCTCTCCAATTCACAATGTTTCTGAGTCTTTATCAGTCTGCTCTTCCTTCCCTCATGTCTCAGAGGAAAAAATGTTCTTTATCATTTATGAGGATATATATCTGTGCTTGATTCTGTACCCAGTCCATTCTTCTGGGATTTTGAGCAGAGAGGTCAGACATGAGAATCAGTATTTACTGTTGCCATGTGTAAAGACTAACTCCCTTGATGCCTCCGTGTTTCTACTCGGTGTACTGCCAATATTCTCCCACTAATCATACATAGAAACAGAGCCAGATGCAGATTTAGCATATGGTAACTATATGTGGGATTAACCACTACACAGGAGAAAGACAGGAAGTGGAATATGTTGTTTGATGAACTTGCAGTGCTTAGGCAGACTGTGGGCCACTTGGTCACATGAGTGAATGAATGAAGTACAGCTGCAATAAGGTAAGAAAATGAAACTAAAGACATTTAGGTTAGAGAGGAAAAAATGATACCGTGGCTATTCATAGACACCATGATTGTCCATATAGACAATCATAAGAAATCTACAAAAAAGCTGTTAGAACAAATCACCAAGATACAAGGATGTAATTATATAGGGTCGACACTGAAATACTCAAGTGTAAATCTGACAAAAATATGTGCAGGATCTGTATGCTGAAAACTATAAAAAACTGGTTAAAAAAATTAAAGAACTAATAAATGGAGAGACATACTATGTTCATGGATTGGAAGACTCAGCAAAATTAAAATGTTACTCCTCCCTAAAACAGTTTATAGATGCAGTACATTCCCAATTAAAAGGTCAGCAGAATCCTTTGAAGATAAGCTGATTCTAAAGTATATACATACACACACACACACACACATACACACACACACACACAAAGAGAGAGAGAGAGAGGAACTAGCATAGTTAAAACAATTTTGAGAGAGAAGAACAAAGAATACTAACATGATCTGATTTTTAAGGCATCCTTTAAAGCCTCTGTAATCAAGGCAAATCAGTGTCTGGGAAAAGACAGACATAATGAAACAGAATGCAGAATCCAGAAATAGACCCACAAATATGGCCCACTGGTTTTTGACCAAGAACCAAAGGCAATTCAGTGCAAGAGGTGAGTCTTTTCAGTAAAAGGTGCTGGACATCTGCAGACCAAAACTGGACCTGTGCCTCACACCATATACAAAGACCACCTCAGAATGGATCAGACTACAATGTAGAATATAAAACCCTTAGAAGTACATGGGATATGACCCAGGTTTAAGTGGAGAGTTCTTATTTATTTATTTATTTATTTATTTATTTATTTATTTATTTATTTGAGAGAGGGGAGAGAACATGATCAGGGGGAGGGGCAGAAGAAGAGGGAGAAGCAGACTCTCTGCTGAGCACAGAGCCTGATGCAGGGCTGGATCCCAGGATGCTGAGATCATGACCTGAGCCAAAGTCAGATGCTCAGCCTGCTGAACCATCTAAGCCCCTAGAGTTCTTACATGCAACATGTAAAGCATGATGTGTAAAGGAAAAGTGATAAATGACACTTCATCAAGTGTAAAAACTTACACTCCATGGAAAGCATTCTAAGGAAGCCAGTAGAAAACATTTGCATATCTCATCTGACAAAGGACTTAAAATATATAAAGAACTCTCAAAACTCAAAAATAAGAAACAACCCAAACAAAAAATAGCCAAAAGCATTTTTTTGAACACCCTATCAAAGATATGCAGATGAAAAATGCTCAACATCATTAGAGAAATATGATTTACAACCACAGTGAGATACCACCACATATTTAACAGAATGGCTAGATCATAAAGTACATCGACAATCCTCTAGAAAAGATGTGGAACACAGTACATGGCTGGTGAGGGTGGAAGGTGGTGGTTCCAGAACATAGTTGGGAAGTTTTATGTGATGGTAAATGTGTTCTCACTGTGTCGCTCAGCAGTCCTGCTTCTAGGTGTTTGCCCTGGAGACATGAGCTCATGCTCACACAAAAACCTAGACGTGAATATCATGAATATTTGTAGCCCCTTTGCTTATACTCAGCAAAACCTGACAACAACACATATGTCCCTTCGTGGGTAAAGGGATGAATAAACTTCCATACTGTGGAATACTGCTCAGTAATAAAAGACAACAATAGGGATGCCCAGGTGACTCACAGTCAGTTAGGTTTCCGACTGAGGTCATGATCTCAGGTTTGTTAGGTCAAGCCCCACTTGGGTTCTGCACTCAGCATGAAGCCTGCTTGTGCTTCTTTCCCTCTTTTTCTTCCTCCCCATCTTCCCCTCACCCCACTTGCACTCTCCCTCTCCCCTTTTCTCTCAAATACATACATACATGCATACAGTCTTATTTAAAAAAAAAAAAAAAAAAAGACAACTGTGATTCTTGCCGCAGCTTGGAATAATCTCTTGCATTGTGGACTCCCTGCTGGTGAACCAGCTGACCACAGCATCAGATGGTCCTCTTCTCCTTCTGCAGGGCTGCCCAAGCTCCCCTCCCACCAGCTGCACCCCTGTCTCCCACAGAACCCCGGCCTCCAGGTGTTGGGCTGCTGGAGTTCCCAGACAGCTCCTATAAAGTCAGCACTCCAGGTCCAGTCTTTGAGGCACTGAGTGCTCCAGCAAGGGTGGGATCCCGAAGGCAGGACCAGTATATTTGAGGAATAATAAGAAGGGTCGATGGGGGCTTACCAAGAGAAGAAGTAGGAGATAGACAAGAGAGCAAGTGGGTGAAGGGAAGCTCGCCCATGGTAGTGTTTGGTAATATTCCTGTGTCATGATGCACTAGCAGAAGGTTTCTGTCCAGAGAGCAAGATGGTCTGAGCTGTGTTTTTCAAAGGATAGTGGCTGCTGCATGGACAATTCACTGTGGGGAGGAAGGAGTAGCATCAGGGAGCCTGCTGGCAGACTGGTTCCTTAGTTTTCCAGTGAGAGAAAACCACAGCCGAGCCTGGGTGGCAAGACGTGCTCAGATTTGGACAATACAGTGAGGCCGGAGTTCGGTGGCTTTCCCATGGATAGGCTGCAGGGCGTGAGAGGAAGGAGCTAGCAGATGGTGCTGGTGCTGTTGACTTGAGCAGCCGTAAAAAAAGTTGTTACAAAGACGGTTTAGCAAAGATCCGTTATGATTTAAGAGGAACACATTAGGATGGGCTCCCCTTTTATCCTGAGCACCAGGACAGATGTCATGAACCTGTCAGAGAAACCAGTGCCAAGACAAGATGTGGCCAAGACGGCGTGTGCCATCCCAGCACCAGGAGTGCCTGGACGTGACTCGGGCACAAGGGACCCTGCTAGATTAATGCAATGGCCTCGGCTCCCTCTGGCTCCCACTATCTGGGTACCAAGTGATGGTAGCACTGGGAGTCCACATGTCACCATGGATACTTGCCAGATACTCAGCCAACTCCACCAGAGGCAATTCTCTTAAATGAGCACAAGGTGACACCATCTTGAATAATTTCTTCTTCTAAGGAGTCCGTGGTACTGTATGCATTTCCTGTGGCTGCTGTAACACATTGCCATAAATTTATTGGCTTAAAAGTAGATCACATTTATTCTCTTATGGTTTTTGGAGGCCAGGAGTCCAAAATAGGTTTCCCTGGGCTCAAGTCCAGGTGTTGTCAGAGCCACATTCCTTCCAGAATCTTTAGGAGGAGTTTGTTTCCTGCCTTTTCCAGCTTTAAAGGCCACCTGCTTTCCTTGGCTTGTGGCCCCTGGCAGCAATCACATCCTTCTGACTTCTGCTTCTCTTATCACACCTGCTCTGATTTCTTGCTTCTGTCTTTCACTTATAAGGACCCTTGTGTTCTCATGGGGCCAACCTGGATAACCCAGGATACCTCCCCATCTCAAGGTCCCTAACTTAATTGCATCTTCAATGTTCCTTTCACTGTGGAAGGTAACATATTCACAGATTCTGGGGTTCAGCTGTGGACAGCTTCTAGGGTGTGCATCATTCTGCAGTCCCACAGGTACAAAGGTATTAATTCCATAAGCGCCATATTATCCACTTCACTGTACCCCAGGTTGATGACTTTTAATCGGTATGAATTCTGTAAGAAGAAGCTTCAGGAAAGTTTAGAAGGATGCAGAGGCTATATGGCTATGTGAAGAGGCAGAGCTTGGAATGATGAATCTACAAGCCAAGGAATGGCAAGCATTTCCAGCAGCCAAGGGAATCTTGGACCGCATCCTCCCCTACAGTGTCTGGAAGGAACCAGCTCTGCCAATACATCTATTTAAGACTTCTTGTCTTCAGGACTGGCTTTGTGGATTATAAACAAGAAGAAAGACAATTGAGAAGTAGAGAACATTAAAAAAAAAATAAGGAAGAAATGCCTACAAAAAGTATAAAATAGATTGCCTTGGATCTCTAACTATTTTGAAGCTGTTCATGTTCATGTTCCTTCATGCTCCCTGGGTGATGCTGTGGGTATCTAAGCTAGCCTGGAGAGGGAGGACTGGGTATGACCTCTAAGACGAGCAAAGAGGGGACTGAGACAGCTGTAAGAATGCTGAACCCTAAGAGCCTTCCTCAAGGTTTTTACACTAGCAAGATGGTGCACGAAAGCAATCAGATCATATTTTTAAATAACACATTGAATATACCAGTATCATAATTTTAAATAGTGGTAAAGCAGCTGCTTGAAAATTTAATATTTTTCCCATACTAAACCATAGATTAAGCCAGTTTCTTCTATAAGATATGACTTCTGACAGGTTCATATGTTTTTTCTTGGCTTCTACTCAGAAGACCAAAATCAAATTGTTATTCAGAGAGAATAGGAATGAAAAGGATATTACTATTTAAAGAACTACCCTGAAAAATACACATCCATACACGTACGTAAATACATGCATGCTCTGTTCGGAGGTCCCCGTGTATTGCCATCATATTATCTTCATCACTTACAATGTCCAGATTGGCAGTGCATTTACATTAAGGTTATTTTGAAATAGAAGACCCGCGATGGTATAACGTTAGCAAGATCCAGGCTTCGAGGTTTTAACAGTTAGTAGGATGATAACATGAAGCAACAGGAAAAATAATTGAATATAGGAGCGTTCGATGCCAAGCTCCACGGCTGGTCCCAGATCCGGAGATATCACAGGCTGCAAGTTAGCCTCCACCCCCACGTAAATGGGAAGAGACTCCGTTCAGCTGCCAGAGTGCTGAGAATGGTGCGAATTCCCTGTTTGTGACTTGGAGCTGAGGACCCTGCGTCCTTCACAAGATTGAGTGAAAGCTAAGTGTTAAAACACGCACAGTGCTCACATCAGTGACTGGCAGGAAGCAAGAACTTAATAGATGTTAGCTTTACAACAGGGATGACAATGTTTCCACTTCCCCAAAAAGCTGTGAGAATCACTCACTGTCGCTGTCACCAGTCTTGTCCACAGAATGCATTCACCCTACAATGTAAAAAAGATACTTTTTCTCTGGATGAGTGAGAACTTTGCTGTCTGTTCTGTCCTCACAACGTTGCCGTCTGTTCTGTCCTCACTAGTACTGAGGAATGACCAGGAGGGCTCATGAAGGCGGCGGGCGGGTAGGAGAAGAGAGTCGGTGGGGTCTGCCCGGAGCACCTCCAGCGAGGACGAGAGGGAAACATGGTGGGGTCTGGGCGGGCAATGGGAAGTATGCCCACTTTCCTTCTTTGAGGGACCCAAGAGGAGTACTCTGGGGTATCTGGAGGTAATTTAGTATATTGGAAACCCCACTTCTGTAAAAGCCACTGTAGTACCGATTTTCATATAGTTTAGCCATATATTTAACCTGCTGCAAGTGATCACTCATTTTAAGTATGTTAGTTTTGGTGTTAGTATCTTTCTCTGAAAGCAGCCACAGGCATTGCTTTACCAGTGATGCCTAAACATTTCATGACTTGTGAGAAGTACCAATTCCTGGGAAATTGAAAAGGACCAGATCTGTTGGCACTGTCAAGTTCCTGTTTGTCTATTTGTGATATACTTGTGATGTCTGTCAAATGTTTCCTCTCACTGGTCTTGCATGTTTATTGATTTTAATAGATTATTGCTGACTTGTACTCTTAAGAAAAAAAAAAAAAGTTTAGAAACGAGCCGAATCTCTTTCCCTGTTTATCTCACTTAAATAAGGCAAAGATTATTGCTTCTTGCATGGCCTCCCTCCTTTAATTGTCTAAAAAATGCAATTACTCAAACATGATAAACTTTTTTTTAAAAATAATCTCTATGTCCAATGTGGGGTTCGAACTCATGCATGATAAATATTCTCATGCAAGAGAATAGCCGCTATTGTCATTTATAAAGACAAGCGACCTAATGTCTAAAGCTCAATGCACAATTTAGTGTTCATCTGCCACTTGTGTGTGCTTTTAGATAATGAATTCCGCAGAATGGAGTTTCTATAAGGGCCAAGACTTGAAGTGTCCATATGATACACTTCAAGGACCACATTGCCTTTGTGTAAAGGAATGACTGTCTCTCTCTCTCTCTCTGGTCCCCCTCCTTTTTCCTTGTCCCCAATGCAATTTGGGGGATTCTTAAAATATTCCTTTTGGCTAGCTGTATGAGCTTGTCTCCAAGAAAAACATTACTGAGAATGTTTTTATTTCAGGGTTTGCGTGGTATTCTCTGGAAATTGCTTGTAAAGGAGCCTTGTAGCAGTTCATCAAAATTAGATGGTTGTACGTGGCCCAGTTAGTCACATCAGAAAAATTAGAGTGATTTTATAACAAAATTCAGTTTGAATTTTTATTTAAAAAAGAATTTTTTTTTTTTTGAAAACTGTGTTGGCAATTTATACATGTTTATGGCGGTTCTTACTTTCATTGTTAACCCTGCTGTTTTCAGCAGGGAGAATAACTTGTGTTTTTCCTGCTTCATGACTAACTTGTCTGGCAGATACAGAGAAATAGAAAACCGTGTCGGGATTTGCTCTGTTTCCTGTTCGTGGGAGACAGGAAGTAACACAACAGAAAAATAAAGAAATTGATTTGACCGAAGGATCCCTGAGGACCAAAGCTTTTTTTTTATATTGTGTTTAAGCATAGTGCTCTTTGAATTCTTCGGAATCCTTATCTTCTCACTTTCACCTATTTGGTGTTTCATCCATTCTCCCCTGACTTACCTACAATTCTGCTTTGCCTTTATACTGCTTTGTGTTCAGGGAAAGCTAGCGGAATGCCCTGTGACCGAGGCTCTTCCTTCTGGCTCTTGTTACATAGAGCTCCTTCTCCGCTTCAAAGACACCGCACAGCAGTGAGGAGTGATTCAGCCTACATTCAGGTCAAA
Source organism: Procyon lotor (assembly GCA_028646535.1). Classification (NCBI taxonomy): domain Eukaryota; kingdom Metazoa; phylum Chordata; class Mammalia; order Carnivora; family Procyonidae; genus Procyon; species Procyon lotor. The sequence goes on from JAQQSY010003531.1 coordinate 9,514, forward strand.
ACATGTTCATTCTGAACAGCTTAGGAACAAGGCTTGATACAGAGTTTGAAAGCTAACTCAGTTGTAAATGCAAATATGGAGTTTGGACAGTTCCACAGCCAAATTTCAAGACACTTTAACTGTTAACAAAGAACAAAAAACTCTTTATAATCAAGTGTGCCATAAATCAAAGAATGATGTCATAATGAGTTGATTTTCTTGCAAGTGATGGGATGCAATTTTGGCTCTCTCACACTGGGTTCAGTAAGCGGTGAGTCTGATTTCATTGCTGTGAACATAGAATCCAATGCCAGAGTTGGAGTGAAGCCTGTAGTTCATGCAGCCTGGACCTCTCGTTTGCTAGTGAAGAAGGCTAAGTTGCTCTGCTAGAATTATGACCAGTGGCAGAATGGGACCCGGAGTCTAGGATTGTCACCGGTGTTCTAGTCCCTCACGCTGTCTTCCCAAGACTAAAGAGAATCATCTTGAAAACCATTCTCTCTTTTTAACCTTAACTTCTGAGCACATTCTAAGAATAATGTTTAAGCAGAGTATGCTTGGCGTACCGTATTTACCACTAGGGTTTTTGAGCTGTTTGCTTAAGTCCTCTCTAGCGAGGGTCTGTTGGCTGCAGCCATGTGCGAGGCACTTAAAACACCAAGGTGACTAAGGTCTCCTGTTTGTTTCTTTGCATCCACATCGGCTTGATTCCAAAGTCCTTCTTACTGTGCCACGGATAGTTATACCTCGATAAAATACTTCCACTTTAAAAAATGTTTTCATACCGACTGTCTCACTGAGTCCTTACAGAACATTTTTGTAATACTGTTTAGTGCACAAATATTGCATTTGTGTTTAGTGATGGAAATACTAGGAAAAATAACCTGTCTGATTTGAATGTGGATCTTTGAAACAGTCTTGATAAACGCATTATCCTAAGGCAGTGAGTAGTCATCTCAAAGTGTACCTAATTTATAAACTTTCATTATTAAAATAATGGATCCCATTTATGGAGAAACGTATGGCCTGTAGTGCATTGCTCCCTTCACCAAGATAGTTACTGGAAAATGTCCACACTCTTCCTCTGCAGAACCTCGGGCAAGCTGCAGTAGGACCTCCCTTGGCGCCCGGGACATGGGTGGTCCCACTCGGATCCTCCATCCTCTCTGCCGTCCCTTTGCTTCATCCTGGCAGTTCCTCGAGTATGGTTTTTCCACATGGGACACACTGTGCTTTCCTAGTTCCATGGGAACTTCAGGTTCAGGATAGATGGGAGAAAGTGATTGCCCTGGAAAATCGAGGGCTTTGGTGTGGCCCTTCATGAGAACATTTGAGAAGATTTGTGAACAGCACTGTGAGAAAGAAAGCACTTTGAGGAGGAGAGGAAGGATAGGTATTTGGAGAGGCCGTCAGTGATCAGGGCATGTGGAAGTCACGATCAAGGGCTTGGGAAGCCACTGGAATATTTGAACTAGAGAGTGACAGGCTTTGATCTCTCTGGCTTCTGTGTAAAGAATGATTGCAGGAAGGTAAGTGTAAGCAGAGCAACCAGAAGAAGTCAGTTAAGATCATCGAGGTCAGAAATTACAATGGCCATGGCTAGCATAGTGGCAGATAGGTGGAAAGAAGAGATCAGACTGGTGTATTTTTTAGGAAGATCTAATAGGATTTGGTAACATGTGGCATGTATCAACAGAGAAGTCAAGATGGCTCCTTCCTAAATTTGTTACTTGAGCACCTGAGGGTGGATGGTGGTGGCATTTACTGAGGCAGGGAATACTGGGGCAGAAAAATGTTTGCGCGTTTGGGGTACAATAAAAAATTCTGATCTACACATATGGGGTGTGAGATTCCTATTAGATGTTCAAGTAGAGCTATGACATATCACATTAAGTTGTGTACGTGTGTGTGTGTTCAGAGCAAAGGTTACGACTGTAAATATTCCTTTGGGAACCATTTATGTGTAGATGGAACTTAAAACCACGGTATCTTGGAGATGAGTGTATAAGGAGGAGAGAAAAAAACTATGACACCGAGCCCTGGGCCACGCTGACATTTAAAAGTCGAGAACGAGGAGGAGGATCAAGCAAGGGAGACCAAGGAAGATCAGGCGGTGCTGAGGTGGAGCAGGGGGAGGACGGGATGTTCAGTTAAAGGAGGGACTGTACCAGCAAGGAGAGTGTTTGGTCTGGCGGAACGTGACCACGTGGCCACTGAAAGATGAATACGACGAAGGCAGAGGGACGGCCGTTGGATTTGACCAGAAGCTTGTTGTTAAGAGTCTTGGAAACAGTACGTGAAGAAGTAGAAACTGCATAACTATGTCTAGATCTCTTGCTGCGACTGGTTCAGAGACATCAGTCTTGGTAGCCGGCTGGGGCAATATAAAATACAATTCAAGCTTTGCAAGATGGCTAGTTTAGCAACGATATTCCTGTGCTTGACAGTTTGATTTTATCCCAGTGAGCTGGGCGTGTGTTTGTGGAGCACCGGAACCTATTGGTGTAGCAGGAAAGAGGACACTAGAATGAAGTCGTATTAAAGCAAAAAGGGCTTGTTTGGCAAACAATTTAAATGTATGAGGCTGCAAATCAGCAAATCAAGAGATTCAGCTTTCGTACTTGTTCCTGCCCCTCCCTTTCGAAATTTTGGCCTTCAGGGACCACACTGTTTTTATTTTGTTTAACTTGGCATGTCTGCTGCCAGATCTTAATTTTTTTTAAACCTCGAATGATCTCCTTTTCGCCTTATGACTGAGGACTCTAGGACCTCCCCTTAGTCAATGTGCAGTTGTGTCACAAATTCAAACTCGTTTTTAGAAAAAATTCCAGCTGTGCCCACAGGTGCATCTTTGACAGGTCACTTCTGCAACTTTCCTTTGAGTTCCTCAGTTGTCACTTGTGCACAATCTGACACCCAATGGAACCGTTCTCATTTGCAGTAACGACACAGAATATCTTAACTTTAGGTTCTCATCAGAAAAGTGCAACCAGGGGCGCCTGGGTGGCTCAGTGGGTTAAAGCCTCTGCCTTCAGCTCAGGTCATGATCTCAGGGTCCTGGGATCGAGCCCCACATCAGGCTCTCTGCTCAGCGGGGAGCCTGCTTCCCCCTCTCTCTCTGCCTGCCTCTCTGCCTGCTTGTGATCTCTCTCTGTGTCAAATAAATAAATAAAATCTTTTAAAAAAAATAAAAAAAAGAAAAGTGCAACCACAATTTGCTTCTCTGGGACTTTTTGAACATCCATCATTTATGTATCATTTTAGGTATCTATCGGTAATGCCGGGAACATTGTTAACTGTCCGTTCTTTCAGGTTTCTAAGCTCTATACCCAAGTTAAAATAGGTTTCTTTTTTTTTTTTTTTTTTTAAGATTTTATTCATTTGACAGAAACACAGCGAGAGAGGGAACACAAGCA
>JAQQSY010003532.1:0-12908 GCA_028646535.1 Procyon lotor
TATTTATAAAATTCCATGTACCATTGTAGGGATTTTGGGTGTATCAGAAAACGACCCCCGAAGATGCCTGCCTTGTGGGGAGTTTGTTCCGGGTGGCAGGAAGCACTGGGGGCCAAGCTGAAAAAGCAAGGTGTGAGTTCTGTTGGAAGGTGGTAGCAGTGCTCCGCTCTGGCCACAAGGCGGTGGCCTCGTACAGCGGAAAGGCACCTGCCGCCTCGGGGTGCCTGGGTGGGCGGGTGCGGCATCCCGGATGCTGACTGACTTCTGTGGGGTATCTGGGGGAGAGCGGGACGCCTGATCCTGTCCCCTCATCATGGTAGCCTATGGTAAGGTCACGTACGGCTACACAGAGCGATTCTGAAGTTGCCCCAGTGAAAATCTTTTGGGTGGTGAGAATTCCTACGTATTTTTATACATATGGCTTGTAGAGATGAAATTTTGTGTCTTCTTTGTCCCGTTCAAGTGATGTACAGCTTTGTGATACAAGAAAATTTAAAAGTGAACTGCAAAGAAAAGCTTTGCACCACTAGTAATTTTTTTTTTTAAAGATTTTATTTATTTGACAGAGAGAGACACAGAGAGAGAGGGAACACAAGCAGGGGGAGTGGGAGAGGGAGAAGCAGGCTTCCCGCCGAGCAGGGAGCCTGATGTGGACTCAATCCCAGGACCCTGGGATCATGACCCGAGTGGAAGGCAGACGCTTAATGACTGAGCTGCCCAGGTGCCCTGCACCACTAGTAATTTTATTTTAGTTCCTTTTCTCATTGTTTTGGTGACCATATGCACTTCATAGTTCACTCATAATTATAAATAACAGAAGTTTTCGTTTACGTTGTCATACAGGGCAGCCGTGTAGCTTTTCAAGCAGAGGCCGTGAGTGCTAGGTGATTTCTTGGGCGGCCACGATTTGGAGGGCGGAGCAGAATTCCAGGGAGAGTCCCGCTGTGAGCGAAGGGAAGATTGAGGCAGAAGAGATAGTCCCACTTTGCTTCACGTGGCTTTTGAGAAACACATTTTCAGAGAAGTTCTGCCAGCTGGTTTCATAATGTGTAATATGTAGCTTCAGGTGCCAGTCTTCCCTCTGGGGTGAGGGTTCCCTGGCAAATGCGGACTCCCTTCGCTTCTCCGGAGCTCTGGGGGTGTCCCTGCTGTTCTTGGCAGTCCCTCACCTCCTCAGAGCCCTGGGCCACGAAGCCGCACCCTCCTCCCGTGTGCCACTCCCCGCAAGGAGTGCCGCCAGCTGTCTCCCCCTCCCTGGAGGGAAGTGCCAGCTTTCAGGCTGCTGCCTCCCACCGCCTTCTGCTTTTCCACCCCCACGTCCCGGTGGCCGGGCCCCCTCGTTGGCTCCCGCCGGTTGTGTGCTGATTTCGCTGTGTTAATGACCAGGGACCAGGCTGGCGTCCCGAAGCCGTCTCTCTCAAAGTCTGTGCCCGGGCCGGCGCCATCTGCCTCCCCGAGGACTTGATGGAAGTGTGGGTTCTCAGACCCACCTGCTGTCTTGGCAGCCGACGGGGGGAGGGGCCCAGCGGCCTGTGCCGGCCCGGCCCTTTGGGGGCTTCCGGTGGACGGTGGTGTGGGAACCAGTGCCCACAGCCTTGCCGCTCTAATCAGAGAAGGTGGGAGTACCGTACTCCACCTCACATCTCAGTGTACCGTCGCATGAAAAGGGAGGATTTCTTAGTGCCAGCAGTCAAGACACTGACATTTTTAAGTTCTTTATTTCTTTGCTTTTTAAATGTCAGCGTTTCTGCATCATAATATCTTTTATTTCAAGTTGATCAAACTTTTGATTTCAGACACGAATGTGGATGTCTTGGGGATTTTGTGGGCCGTTTGAATCACCATCTGAATGAATCTGGTGGAGGGGAAGAAAGCCATAGCTCCCTGCCCGCGCGGTGGCCTTTTCTGGTCTGATCGCCGTCGCTGCCGCCCCTTCATTGACGGCCGCCGCGGCTCTTCCCCCTGAGTCAGTGCCAGTTGGTGGGCCGGGAGCTGTGAATCAGCCCCGGCTGGCACCGTCTCCGCGCTGAGCTGCCTCCTGCTTTTTAGGGAGCAGATCCAAGTCTGGGCCACGAGGCAGTCGGGCTTCTCAGCCCCGCCTTCGGTCTCTTACATAACCCACTTCCTTAAAGCCTTGAGTACAAGTCTGGCAGTAAAATGAGGTCTTAAAAACAGAAGACTGAAAACAACAACACCAAAAGTACTTCCTGGTGTGGGCTCAAAACTGAGGGAAACCTGAAAAGCAGACCTTTTAGAATGTTGGTCGTTGAGGGACTAGTTCTGGGAGTAACCCAGCCCGAGCAGCCGGTGCTCCTGAAAGGTGAGGCGCACCGGATTCTCAGAGGGGACCCGTGATTGGAAATACTGAGCGCTATCGTGTCTCTCTCCTCCTAGACCTGGAAAGGAAGGAGCAAGAGCTGGAGAAGCTGAGACTGGACTGCGAGCATTTCCAGGCCCGCCTAGAGACCGTGCAGGCTGACAGCATGAGGGAGAAGAAGGTACGACGCCCGCGGACCTGCGCGCACAGAGCCTGCCGGTGGCCACTCGAGCCCGTGAGCCCCAGGAGGCTGTAGTTTACAGCGTGTGCGATTCTGGGCTCGCCTGGGTGGCTCACTCCGTGAAGTGTCGGACCCCTGATTTCAGCTCAGGTCGCGATCTCGGGGTCCTGGCATCCAGCCCTCATTGGGCTCAGCGCTCAGTGGCGAGTCCGGCGAGTCCACTTGAGAGTCTCCCTTTCTCTCTCCCTCTGCCCCTCCCCCTCCCTGCGCTCTGGCACATGTGTGCGCACTCTCTCTCAAATCAACCAGTCAGGGGCACCCGGGGGGCTCAGTGGGTTAAAGCCTCTGCCTCCGGCTCAGGTCATGATCTCAGGGTCCTGGGATCGAGCCCCATATTGGGTTCCTTGCTCGGCCGAGAGCGGGTTTCTCCCTCTGACCCTGACCCTGCTTGTGTTCCCTCTCACTCTACCAAATTAATAAATAAAATCTTAAAAAATATCACTTCAAAACATTCAAAGTCACAGTATGATAAGAATCTTGTAAAAACTGCACATTATAATTTATAATCAGAGATGTACTAACTATATTTGTATTTAACCCTGGGGATCTGTCATGGATTTTTTTTAGAAATAACCAATAAGTTTTATTGTTTGCTGAGACTAATAGTATTTCTTCAAAATGACACATTCTTGCTTTTTATGTGGAATCAATTATTTCCTCTCCTCGTCTGTAAAACTAGAACTGTCCTGCTGCTTCTGATGAAATTCGGAGTGTGTATGTTTTATTTTTAAATAGTGAGACAATAGCAGTACTAGGAACAGCAGCAGGTATATGTTGTTTCCCGTGTGCCGGCGGGCGGCCGGCCGCTGTCCCTGCGTGTCCTGTACTCGGCCCAGCACAGCGGGCTCCACAGGCGCCCTTAGCCCGGAGGGGGACAGGCAGCTGGTCCCAGGCCCGCTGCCTCGTGCTGAGCATTGGGTCATCCTGCCTCCTCATGGGAGGGGTAGCCCAAGGTTTGTGGCTGCCGTGGAGTTTTTCCAGAACTGCTGGGTTTTGTGTAGACTTTAATGTTGAGCAAGAAGAAAAGGTCTGGGAAAGAGTTTTTATTCTCGAAACTGAGTTAGGTCGAGTGTCACATAATAAAAATTGAAGACTTAGCTTTGTCACAGGTTTAGATCACGATAAACTAAGATGGGGCGATGGCTCATTTGTCTGGGCCCGAAGGTTTCGTGGTCTGAAGGAAGTTGACCAACAGACGAGAAGGAATTTGGTAAAAGGTAGCAATGCACCCATTGGTTCAGTATTGCCTTAAATTGCTGAGGCATCCTCGTTAAGGTTGAAACCTACCTGGGCAGAATCTTAGCTTTCCTTTTTTTTTTTTTTTTTTTGATAAGGCTAGGAAAATGCACATTCTGTGAGCATTTTAGATGCAGTACTTAAAAATAAGCCATTCCTGGGGCGCCTGGCTCGGTAGGTTGAGCATGTGACTCTTGATTTTGGCTTAGGTCCTGGTGTCAGGGTGGTGCGGCCCCTGAGATCCCTGCTCGGTGTGGAGCCGACTTGAGAGTCCCCCCCCCCCCGCCCCTCCCCCTGCTCACGTGCTCGTGCGCACATGCGCTCTCATAAATAAATAAAAGAAAAATAATAAGCCATTTTGGTAAAGTGCGAGTATAGAGGATGAGAGGGCCTTGGTGGAGGTCAGATGAGTAGCGTGTTCCTGCCCTGACGGTTTGACCTTGGTTAAAATGTGGGAATATTTTAGATTAAACTATTTCCTGTTTCCAGTGAAGTTTCCTGTTTGATTGTGCTGCCCATTTAGTACAGAGGGGAGCCCCTTCAAGTTTGCCGTGGCGAGGCCAGGTCTCTGCTTGTTGTAGAGAACGGATGGCTGCCTTTCCCGTAGCCTTTTCTGTGGTCTCTGTCCAGGTCTTTACAGATCAGGAGGCCGGGCTCGGGAAGCTGATTGTAGACTTGAGGAACCAAGGTGGAACGCAGGGGCTGGATCCCAGATGGGAGCGCTGCTAGCAAGTGCTGCCATGTGGGGAGACGTCATGAGCAAGACAGAAGTTACTGGATCCCGTAGGTATGACAAGATGAGAAAGCAGTGTGGACTCAGGCTCCTACAGACGTGTGCCAGCTGAGCCCGGGCCCTGGCACCTCGGAGAGCGGCTGCTGGACAAGGGAGGCTCGCTTCTGGGCTCGGCTGAGAGGTTTCCTCAGCGGTGGTTGAATCAGATCAGTGGGAGGCAGCTGGGCCTCGCTGTGGCCTCGGGGGCCGGCCGGGAGAGTCCTCCTGTCCTCCCGGTAGTGGCGACCTTTGAGTTCCGGAGGAGAAGGGACCCAGCTCCCCGGTGGGGGTGAGTGACACTGTCGGAGGCCCGTGCTGTCACTGCGAGGGTAGAGGACGCCCTCCACAGAGGGTCCGCCAGCAGAGCTGTTCGGTGTCTGACGTGGCTTTCCCAGGCCCGTGAACTTGGCCCAGGGCTGTGCGAGGGCAGCTGTGCCCTCTGCGCGGCGCTGCAGCAGCCGGCCTTGGCCCTCGTCTCCTCCGCACCCTTCACGGTCCACTCCCTCGCCTGCCTCGGGCTGCCCATGCTTGGCTCCCGGTGGTGTTGAGGGTTACGAAGGAGGTGCTACTTCTGCAATAATGAAAGGGAAGTCATGGCAACCATTATATATGATTTCAGGAAACTTCTTAAAGAAGAATGAACCAGTAGTCTGTTTCAGTTAAAACCAGAGATGAGCTACAGAGGGTTTGGAAGGAATCCTGAGAGTCTCGTGCTAGATACCCTGTCAGGTCAGAGTATTCACTTTAAATACACGACTGTGTCAGGACTCAATTATTGTTTCTTTTTTAACAGCAGCTCTCTTGAGATACATTTTGTGGGACAGAGAAATCTGTTGTACAAGTGAAGTTCGGTCATCTTCAGTGATGGTGATGGTGCTCATGTACGGCTTTTACCACAGTCCATTTCGCTTTGGGTTAAATGTTTTTAGAAAGAACTATGGATGCACAGGAAGATACAGAAAAATCCAGGGAAGTCCCCTGTGCCCTGGACCGGGTTTGCCCCGTGGTCTCATCTGGCCTCACTGCGGCGTGTGGCGCGAGCCCGGAGACCAGCACCCGCGTGTGTCTGTAATGTCACCGGTGTCGCACGCTCTACTGTGTGTGCAAGTGCGTGTGTGTGACTGGTTCTTCGAAGTTGTTTAATAAAAGATTTTCTTTATTTGAGAGACAGTGCACGTGCCGGGGCAGGAGCCGAGGGAGAGGGCCGAGCAGACTCCCTGCTGAGCGGGGAGCCCAACCCAGAGCCGATCCCATGACCCAGAGGTCAGGGCCTGAGCTGAACCCACAAGATGGACAGTCAACCGACTGACCCTGCAGGCGCCCCAGTTCTGTGCAGTTTTATCTCACGGTTGGGTGCATAGGACCCACCACCATATTCAAGGGACTAAACTCTTCCTTCACGGACATCCCCTCACGGCCCCTGCTGTAGCCACGCCTCCCCGGCTCCCTGAGCTTGGCTCCTGGGGACTGCCGACACGTAGCTGCCGCATGTTAATCTCCAGGATTTTATTTCAAGAATGTCATGGGAATGCAATGTCATGAAAATACCTTTTTTCACTCAAATTCATCCAAATTCTTGCTTGAATCAGTAGTCTGTGCCTTTTTATTGCTGTATAGGATTCCACAGAGTGGAACTATCACAATTATTTAACTTCTCTCCCCTGGAGGACGTTGGGTTGTTTCCAGTTTTTCACTATTATCAACAGAGGGACAATGAGCATCCATGTATAGGTTTTTGTGTGATCGTATATTTCCATTTCTTTGGGTAAATGCCCAAGTGTGCAGTCACTGGGCTGTACGCTAATGCATATTTTGTGCTTTTTTAAAATTTTTAAATTTTTTGTTTAAAGATTTTTTTTTATTTGCCAGAGAGAGAGATCACAAGTAGGCAGAGAGGCAGGCAGAGAGAGAGGGGGAAGCAGGCTGAGCAGAGAGCCCAATGTGGGGCTCAATCCCAGGACCCCGAGATCATGACCTGAGCCGAAGGCAGAGGCTTTAACCCACTGAGCCACCCAGGCGCTCCTCGTGGTTGGTTTTTTTTTTAATTTTTTTTAAGATTGATTTAATTTAGAAAGAGCGAGAAGGGGCATGAGTGGGGGGGGGCAGAGGGAGAGGGAGACACTCCAGCAGACTCCCTGCTGAGTGAGGAGCCCGACGGGGCTCCATCCCACCACCCTGAGATCACGAACTTAGTCAAAACTAAGACTCAGCGGCCCAACCAGCCGAGCCACACAGGTGCCCCTGCGTGTTTGGTTTTGTAAGAAGTTGACAACCTGTTTTGCAGAGTGGCTGCCCTGTTGGACGTTCCCTGTGGCAATCCGTGAGTGATTCATTTCTTCCATGTCCTACTCGGCATCTGGTGGCATCGCTGCTTGTGTTTCAAGCCCTCCTGGCAGGTGTGTGCCGGCCTGACTTTGCAGTTCCCTCCCAGCGAGTCACGCTGAGACCTGCTGACATGCTCATTTGTTGTTGGCGCGTCCTCTCTGCTGACAGATCTGCTCGTGTCTTTTGCCCGCTTTGTAATGGGCTTGTTCTTTCTCCTGTTGAGAGCATTCTTGCTGCCCGCTAGACAGAAGTCCTTTACCAGACACGTGGTTTGCGGCCTGTTTCTGGCAGGTGGGAGCGAGGCGCTTCACCTTCTTCATGGGGTCTTCATGGAGCACAAGTGTTCAGTCTGCTGAGGTCCAGTCTGTTGATTGTTTTCTTCTGTGATTATGCGGTTAGTGCTATAGGAACTTTCCTTGTAGCCCTAGGTCCCCAAGATTTTCTTTTTTCCTAATATTTTTATTTTTATATTTTTTAAGATTTTATTTATTTCTTTGTCAGAGAGATAGAACGCGTGCACAAGCAGGCAGAGAGGCAGGCAGAGGCAGAGGGAGAAGCAGGCTCCCAGTCGAGTAAGGAGCCCGATGTGGGACTCGATCCCAGGACCCTGAGATCATGACCTGAGCCGAAGGCAGCTGCCCAACCAACTGAGCCACTCAGGCGTCTCTCTAATATTTTTATATGTTACATTTAAATTCTTGATCCATTTTGAGTCAAGTTTTGTTTAAGGTATGAATTTTGGTTGAGATTTTTTGTTTTTGTTTTTTGTTCTGGTCCAGTTGCTCTTGCGCTTTGCGGAAGAGACGATGTTTCCTCCGTGGACCTGCTCTTTGCCTCTGTGAGGGGTCAGTCGGGCATATTCGCCTGGTGTGTTTGGCTTCTCCCCTCTGGCCTCTCCGTCCCGTCTCCCGCCAGAGCTCGCTGGCGAGGTCGCTGTGGGCACGGAGGGAGCCTCAGCTTTGGGTAAAGTGATTCTTCCTGTCCAATTTTTCTTCCCCCACATTGTTTAGACAGGCCTTTTACTCTTCCATATACATTTTATAAGAAGCTCATCTGTGTCTGTACACATTCATGCTGGGATTTTGATGGGAGTTGTGTCATGCCTCTGGGTCAGTTTTGGGGAGCTGCGGTCTTGTCTGTGTCGCGTCTTGCAGTCCACAAACAAAGCATGTCGTCCCACATCTGTACGTTGTCTTCAATCTCTTTCATCAAGGGTTCGTAATTTTCAGCACACAGATCCTATACGTGTTTTGTTAGATTTTTACTTAAACCTCTCATTTTTCTTTCTTTCTTTTTTTTTGAGTCTGACAGAACATTTTTATTTTTATTCAACTCTAAGCAAGTAGCAGAATTAATACAACACTCTGAAGCTCCAGACTGGCTTTTCTTCCTCCAGTGAAGAGTGACCAGTTTAATAGTGCAAACTCGGGTTTCTGACCACCTCTCGCCCGGCCCCTTGGCTCATCTAGACGACCTCACAGCTCTCCCTGTTGCTGTGTCCAGTATTGCTCTTTAAAGGAACCGGAAACACGGACCCCCAGTAACCGGTCCCAGATGTAACGTACTGGGGCCTGGTGGTGGGAGAGACACCGTCATGAAGACTGACCCCGAAGATGCCATTACCCACAATGCCAGACTCAGACTCGCAAAGGCAGAGGCAAGGAATCTGATTTTTTAAACCTCCCTTAAAGATTCTTTGATGCTCTGCTCTATTCCTATAGACCTGATCTTCTTTTTTTTTTTTTTTTAAAGATTTAATTTATTTATTTGACAGAGAGAGAAGCAGGCCCCCTGCTGAGCAGAGAGCCCGATGTGGGGCTTGATCCCAGGACCCTGGGATCATGACCTGAGCCGAAGGCAGAGGCTTTAACCCACTGAGCCACCCAGGAGCCCCTAGACCTGATCTTCTTACCTGAATTTTTTCTTCTTTAAATTCCGGGTTGCTATTCTTAATGTTGACAATTTTATGACCCCCATCCTAATACCAACGTGTCCTCTAAGACAGTTCAGATTTGATCAGAGCATGAAGGGTGTGAACCTGTCAAATTACAAAGGACAGGCAGAAGGAAAGGTCACCCTGAAGCACTGTCAGTGGGAATGGGAGCGGGGAAGGGGAGGACTCTACCGGCAGCACCGAGCCCGAGAGCACCGCCGGGCATCTGTGGGATGTTCCCGTCTCCTGGCTTCTCCCCACCTCCCGACAGCTGCTCGAGGAGCTGGACACATGGTAGTCCTATTCAGCGCGGTCACACGTGCTGGCCGCCAGGGGCCCAGGCTCATACTTTTTGGTGGGAAGATGCCACTTTGAATTTCCCACAGTGGTCTCCAGATTGGTTGCTGGGAGTGGCCTCAGCACCCTCAGGGGCCTGCCCTGCTCCTAAAGGTGAAGGCCGTGGGAGGCCCAGATCCCATGTAATCGGAGAGAAATGCGCCACTGCTGTCACTGCCCTTCCTGGCGACCTCTAGAGAAGGGTGCCATTGCCTGGATTTGGGGTCCTTCCTGCCAGGAGCATCTGGGCCTGTCATGACCAAGGCATAGTGTTTATCTGGATCAAGGCCACCCATGCAACACTGGCAGGCCGGTTCTTAACCTGGGGGGCGTCAGCACTTTGCCCAGCTCGACCTCCACCTTGGTGTATTTGACCTGCAGGGGGTGCTGTGGCCGCTTGTCGGCTTCCTGTAGGCTCAGGGGCCCAGACTCCTTGCTGAGGTCCATCAGCATTGTGGGCCTGAGCTGGGCAGACAGTGGGGAGTCTTGGCGAGGCCTAGGCCTGTAGCACTGACTCAGAGTGGTCTGCATACTGGTCGCGGGAGGCACATGCCCAGCAGCCAGGGCGCATTTCTTTTTCTTTTTCCTTTTTTTTTTTTTTTTTAAAGATTTTATTTGGAGCGTATCTGTGTAGCGCAGTCGTTAAGCGTCTCCTTTCAGCTCAGGTCTTAATCCCAGGGTCCTGGGATTGAGCCCTACATGGGCCTCCCTGCTTTGCAGGAAGCCTGCTTCTCCCTCTCTTGCTTCCCCTGCTCTTTTAGTTTATTGCTTGTCTTTTTAATTTCTTTTTTTAAATAAAATCTTTTTTTTTTTTTTTAAGATTTATTTATTTATTTGCCAGAGAGAGACAGTGAGAGAGGGAACACAAACGGGGGGAGTGGGAGAGGGAGAAACAGGCTTCTAGCTGAGCAAGGAGCCCAACGTGGGGCTCGATCCCAGGACCCTGGAGTGGCTCCCTCTCCCTCTGCCCCCTCCCCCATTCATGCCCCTTCTTGCTCTTTCTAAAGTCAATCAATCAGTCAATCAGCTCATGGGATCATGACCCGAGCTGAAGGCAGACACTCAGTGACTGAGCCATCCAGGTGCCTCCATTTTACTCCCTTGATGGTGTCTTTTGAAGAGTAAGTTTTAAATTTTGATGAAGTTCAATTTACTTTTTTAATGGATTATGGTTTTGTTATGATATCTAAGAAATATTTGCCTTAACCCAAGGCCAAAGAGGTTTTTTCCTAGAGATTTTACATTTAGGTCTGTGATTCATTTTTAGTTCTTTGCATAGAATATCTCTCTAGTTGTTTTAGCATCAATTTGTTTAAAAGACTATACTTTTTCCATTGAATTGCCTTGGCACTTCTGTTAAAATCAGTTGCCATAAATATTAATGTTTCATTGTTCTATATATCTGGCCTTATGTTAGTACCACACTGGTTTGATTTCTGTAGCTTTATAATAAGTTTTGTTTTTGTTTTTGAAATCGGGCAGCATTAGTCCTCTTTAAAATTATTTTTCTTTTTCAAACTTTTTTTTTTTAGCATTTCCATATGCATTTTAGAATCAGATTATCTCTTTGAAACCTGATGAAATTTTGACTAGGATTTGACAGACATTGAATCTGTAGGTCAGTTTGGGGAAATTATCATCTTAACCAATATTAGTCTTCCAGTCCATGAACATGGTATGTCTTTCCATCGAGTGAAAGCTTCTGTACTTTTTCTCGATGACGCTTTGTAGTTTTTACTATATAGGACTTAAACTGCTTTTCTTAAGTTTATTCCTTTTTCTTATTTTTGATGTTATTGTAAATGAAATTACTTTTGTGGAGTTTTTCTTGATAGTATTGTACTAAATATGCAACCCTGTGCCAGGGCATATCTGCCTGCAGCCACCAAATGTGACTGTGGTGAAGACCATCCTGTCTGGCCATTCTCTGCAGTTACTTTGTGATCTTGTCCAAGGACATCATAACCACACTAATTGGAATACAGAGTGCTTCAACTGTGAGAAAAGCTAGAGTTGGGAAAGGAAGTGCTTTATGTAGGTTTGCACAGGGGCCCCTGGCTTGTGTGGGTTCAGCTACAGACCATGAGGAACACATCCAGGAATCCAGACTGTTGTTAGGATGAAACCAGAGTTTGTAATCATCTAAGGCAGTATTAGCATGTGTCGTAGGTTTATTTCTCCTAAAATGAGTGTGAGTATATGTCTGAATGTGTATGGAACTCTGCGTAGCAAATACATCTTCCGTCTTCCCCAGGTAGATGTGGACGAGCCACCCTAAGTCAAGTTAGGAAGTCAACAGAGTTTGATTTGTGGCCCACTGCTTCCTTTTCTTCCCCCTCCAACTGTCCTGCACTCACCTCTCTAAAAAAAAAGCCTAAAACATCTAAAATACTTTACCTTTTTTTAAAAAAAAATCTGTCGGTGTCAATTCTAGGTATAGCTGCTTGGGACCTGAGGTGCCTTATGTTTCATTTTAGTTAAAGCCGGATTCAAGTCTCTGTCGATACTTATAAACTCTAATACGGCAGGATGTTCTTTTTTTGAGAGTGTTTTTTTTCCTTTGAAGTTCTAAATAAATAAAGTTTCCTTTGAAGTCAACCATTTTCTGTAATCCTGCGTGCACTTTTTTTTAAATCTTTGAATGAAAAACACAATAGAGGTATTTCAGGGTTGAATACTGTTCCATTTTGCGGATTTTATTCTGATTTTAGGAGAAACTCGCTCTTCGACAGCAGCTGAATGAAGCAAAGCAGCAACTCCTACAGCAGGCAGAGTACTGCACGGAAATGGGGGCAGCGGCCTGCACCCTGCTGTGGGGCGTCTCCAGCAGTGAGGACGTTGTCAAAGCCATTCTGGGAGGGGTAAGCATGCCCACTGGGCTCCCTGCATATCGTCCCTCAGTGTTGATGGACCCAGAGGGTACAGCGTGTCCTACTAAGGTGTTTACCGATGACGTCCACGTGTTATGTCCATCCATCCATAGTGTTGGCATGGCAGTGTGGAGGAGCTGTGTAAGCTGGGCTCCCGGGGGTACGTAAGATGAGTGAAATAAGACCTTGCTCTCCCAGGATCCCTGGTGTTTGTGGAGACACTACCACTTCAGTGTCGTTCCTCGACACCTGCACACACTGAACAGAGTTTAAAGTGTTTCTGTGGAGGTTTTTCCCTGGGTAACACAATACTTGATTTGTTGAAAGTTATATGTTATTTAACACATGTATGTTAATAGTACACACACACACACACACACACACACACACACACACTGTCTCTCAGGAAGCTTCCCAGGGGAAGAGGGATTTGGCATGGGCTCTGATGAACTCGAATCAGCGGTGAGGGCAGACAGTGGGGAGAGGGGAGCGTCGTCAGAGGCACGGCTGAGTAGCCTGAAGTTAGATTTAGGGACAATGCATGGGTCAGTTGCTCCAGAGCAGAGGGTTAGCGTGGTAAAGTCAGGGGGAGGTAACACTGCAGAATGAGGGTGGAATGTGATTTTGGAAGGCCTCGGATGCCAGGTTGCCGATTTTACCCCGTAGGTGGTAAGACCGGACTCCTGAGGGTATGAGTAAGAGCGATGGGGCAAGAGACTCCGGGAAGATGTCCAGACCGCAAGTGAGGGTAGGCAGGGCCGGGGTGGGGGTGGGCACGAGACAGGAGGACTTAGCTGGAAGGCCCTCCCGGTGGCTCAGGCTGTGCCTGCTGTGAGGGGCAGGGAAGGCGGGCGCGGGGCCAGAGAGCCCTCCAGGAG
>JAQQSY010003533.1:0-12907 GCA_028646535.1 Procyon lotor
CCGAGGTCCTGGGATCGAGTCCCACGTTGGGCTCCTTGCTCAGCTGGGAGCCTGCTTCTCCCTCTGCCTCTGCCTGCCGTTCTGCCTGCTTGTGCTCTCTCTCTCTCTGACAAATAAATAAATAAAATCTTTTCTTTTTTTTTAAAGATTTTATTTATTTATTTGACAGAGAGAGAGAGATCACAAGTAGGCTGAGAGGCAGGCAGAGAGAGAGAGGGGGAAGCAGGCTCCCTGCTGAGCAGAGAGCCCGATGCGGGGCTCGACCCAGGACCCTGAGATCATGACCTGAGCTGAAGGCAGAGGCTTTATCCCACTGAGCCACCCAGGCGCCCCAAATAAATAAAATCTTAAAAAAAAAAAAATGTTGGGAAAACTGGACTGCTATATGCAAACAAATGAAACTGGACTGCTTTCTTACACCATATACAAAAATAAACTCAAAATAAATTAATGACCTAAATATGAGACCTGAAATGATAAAAACCTTAGAAGAGAAGATAGGAAATAATTTCTCTGACATTGGCCATAACAACAGTTTTCTAGCTATGTCTCCTAAGGCAAGGGAAATAGAAGCAAAAATGAACTATTGGGACTACTTCAAAACAAAAATCTTCTGCACAGCAAAGGAAATGATCAACAACACCAAAAAACAACCTACTGAATGGGAGAAGATATTTCAAATGACATATCTGATGAAGGGTTAGTATCCAAAATACATAAAAAACCCATATAACTCAATACCCCAAACACAAATAATCATTTTATATGTGCAGAAGAAATGAACAGACATCTTTCCAAAGAAGATACAGATGACAAACAGAAACATAAAAAGATGCTCCACACCACTAATTATCAGGGAAATGCAAATGAAAACTACAATGAAATATCATCTCATGCCTGTCAGAATGGCTAAAATAAAAAACAGAAGAAACAAATGTTGGTGAGGATGTGGAGAAGAGGGAACCCTCCTGCACTGTTGGTAGGAACATAAACTGGTACAACCACTATGGAAAGTAGTATAGGTATTTCCTCAAAAAATACAAAAACACTAATTCAAAACATACATGCACGCCTGCATTTATTGCAGCATTATCTACAATAACCAGATCATAGCAGCAGCCTAAGTGCCCAACAATAGATGAATGGATAAAGAAATATATATACAATAGAATATTACTCAGCCATAAGAAGAATGAAATCTTGCCATTTGCAACCACGTGGGTGGAGCTAGAATGTACTATGCTAAGTAAAACAAGTCAGAGAAGGACAAATACCATAGGTTTTCACTCATATGAGGAGTTTAAGAAACAAAACAAAAAAAGTGGGAGTGGGGGGAGAGAGAGAGAGAGAGAAGCCAAGAAACAGACTCTTAACTATAGAGAACAAACCAATGGTTACCAGAGGGGAGGCAGGGGAGGTGAGGGGGAAGGGTGATGGGGATTAAAGAGTGTACTTGTCCTGATGACCGCCCCCCCGCCCCCCCCCGATGCTGTACAGGAGGGCTGAATCACTATATTGCATACCTGAAACTAATATAACACTGTATGTTAACTATAATGGAATCGAAAGAAAAACCTCAATTAAAAATAAACAAAAAACAAAAGAATTGATATTAAATAGTAATAAATGAAGTAAAATGAAGATAATAACAGCACTTACTATTTAAAATTGTTGGGAAGATTAAATGAGTTAGGACATGTAGTGCCTTAAAGTATATGCTCAGAGCATAGTAAAGGTATATAAAATGTGTGTTGTAAAAAGTAAAGTTCTAGGAGAAAGAGAACTTCAAGGTCATTTGGCCCAAAGTCTCAAAACTTTTTGTGCATGTGATCCCCAGTTTTCTTTTGTTTGGCTTGATTCGTTAAGACTGTTCAGTGTTTCTGTTAATGTTTATTTATATTTAAGTTTAGTTGCCAATGTCCAAAATTCAGGAAAATCCATGTAAAATCATCTAAATTTGCAGCTTTGAAAAGCCTTCAGGAGATATACCTGCACTGGACTCATTCTCAGAGGTCAGCAATCAACTGATGCTAGGGGCAGGTACCTGCTACAGAAAGGGCAGGTGCCTCTGCCTGTTTTAAAAAGTGCACACTCTATCTGCTACAGTCCCCGCTCCTCTATTACACCCCATCAACTAGCAGGTATTATCCTCTTAACACCATTGGCTTCACTTATAGTAGAATAAAGCAGAAAGAATATCATGTACATTAAAAAAAAAAACAAAAAAACAACAACAAAAAAAAAACACATGGGTGCCTGGGTGGGTCAGTTGTTAAGTGTCTGCCTTAGGCTGAGGTCATGATCCCAAGGTCCTGGGATCGAGCCCCACACTGGGCTCCCTGCTCCATGGGGAGCTTGCTTCTCCCTCTCCCACTCCCCCTGCTTGTGCTCCCTCTTTTGCTGTGTCTCTATCTCTGCCAAATAAATAAAATCTTTAAAATAAAAATGGAAAAAACAAAACAAAACAAAAAGTCACATGTTTCAAGAAAAATGTAAGCCAGACACATTTTCTAGAACATTAAAAGGATTTCTGGGTTTAATATGTCAACAAAGTATGTCTATAGCAAAAGAAGATAACTTACTCTGCCATTAGGAAAACCAGCCATGAGAAGAAGTATGGCTGGTGTGTGAAAAGGATGTGGAGGGAAAGTTTAACGATGTGAAAATTTATTTCACATAAATTTAACAGTTGTTTCTTCTGTGAGTGTGAAGCAAATAAGTGGTGATACTGTGATAAGGAGTCACGGACACTTTTACATTTGCCACCTTCCCTGCAATGTAGCTATGTGTATGCCTGGCCCCTGACCTAAGCCAACCTTCCCTTTGTATAAAATGAAGGAAATGAGGCCAAGGAAGTATAGGGATTTGACTAATTGTAGCATGCTAATTAGAGGCAAAAGTAAGACTGCAACCTCCTCTCTTGGCTCCCCTCCAGATCCTTTCTATGATTCAAGTGCAAATGCAAATGGCTTCTAGCGTGACTTCATAATGACAGTGTGAATACACACCCTCGTGTGACTCGACCTTCAATCTTCTCATCTCCTTAGGAGACTACAGAGTGAGTTATTTAAGTAAATGTGAGTGTTAGCTCCCCAGTTAGAAAACACTAATTGCAGTCCTCAAATTATAATTATCCAAAGTGTTTACAAGATGGAATAAAATATTTGATCCACTGGTTTCTGGGTCAACAAACTATATAAATGAAGTTAACACTCATCTAAGCCTTCATTGCCAAAATGAAAATCTTAAGAGTGAAAAATATAACACAAATGCTTAAGCAGTAAATATACATTTGGTGACATGACATCTCATCGGTTGCCAGAAATTTCTCCATTTCCTTAATACAGTAGAAACAGTCTTCATTATTTTTGAAGAAAATGCAGCATCATTTTATTTAATGTTAGCCAAGTCTCTGATTCACCCTAATTTATTGTATTATTTCATTTTCCACAATTCTATGAGCCCACTGGCCAGACATCTTTGGAAAGACTACAAGATACAAGCCTCAAACTATAAAAATAAGGGCTGGGCCCAAAAAACAGATAAACAAACCACCCCTCTTACACAGACTGACATGCAATTTATTAACTTCAAAGGCTCCAGTAGCACTATCTACAATTATTTACTCCAAACACTTTTGTTTTCTATGCCTTTGCTACTCCTCCTTGAGCCACTGGCTTTCCCCAAATAGGAAGTGAAAATTCTTAATCTATTGCTTATTTTATTTTTGGTGAGGTGAATGTTGTTTTATTTTAAGATATTCGCTGATATGTTTTTTTTCTTCAGTATCACTCTCTTCCCAGCCCTTCTGCTCCCATTCAAGGTAATGGGGCTTTGAGAACTGGCTCAAAGGAGAAATCTAATGCCTCAAGGTGGAAATCCCTTAGAGGTGAAAATCGGTTTTCAGACTTTGGTTTCCAAAATTCTAAACTCATCAAAAACTTTGCTGGTCAAACACCAAGAAATAGAGTCTGAGAAAGAGTACACAAGAGAGGGAGATTGTCTCGAGAGAATGAAGACGGGGACAAGATGTGAGATGGGTACTTGACGTTCCTCAGGAAAAAAAGGTTCTGCATTGTCTCCTGGGTGGGGTCCTGGGGGACATCAAGACAAGACTCCAGGGAGAGGGCATGAGGAGTGTCAGGGCAGGTGAGATTCCAAGCTTCCCTCAGAATTATAGGTTATTCATCTGAGACTGTGAGAGGGCTCTGAGTTCAGGAGAAAAGGATGTCCCAGCTCTTCTATGTAGACTATTGTCCAAGATGCATCTTCACAGGTAGACCATCCCCACTCACTCCCAGTGCCCTGGCACTAGGCAATCTCCATGGGATTACAACCCCTCACAGAGGTTAGAACCATAGGGAAGCTGATGGAAACTCCACATGAACTGGGGGAAAGGAGGGGTAGTCAAAATACCAATGAAACTGTGAGACAAAATTTTAAATTGTTTTTTCTTGCCTATCTGAGTTTGTCAACTCATTTAGGGACAGAATTCCAGCACCAGGATTATTCTGACTTAAAAATAAGGTGAACAGCCCTACTGGTTTTCAGTTGCGAGTTTAACCTACACTTTCAGCAATTCTGTCTAAAGTCCCCTTACTAAAACCTGTCTTCCCACCAGTGACCTGGGCACCCAAACCAGAAACAAGGGTTTCTCTTTGCTTCTTTGGGTTCCTTTGTTCCTCAACCCACCCATCATTACCTTCTTTTCTTTCATCTCTGTGGTTGCAAAGTCCTTCAGATTTGGGCACTTATTTTTTCTTTGGCCTATCCCCCTTATAGTGGCTAATTTTATATGTCAACTTGACTGGGCTAAGGGTCCTCCCAGATAGCTGGCAAAACATTTCTGGGTGTGTGAGGGGGTTTCTGGAAGAGATTAGCATTTCAACCAGCAGACTGAGTAAAGAATGTCTCATGTGAGCAAGCATCATGCAATCCCTAAGGGCTCAAATAGAACAAAGGGTAGACAAAGGGTGAATTTTCTCCCTTTTTTCTTGAGCTTGGTTGGTAGTTTCCTTGGATTATACACCCACTGCCTTCCTGATTCTCCAACTTGCAGACAACAGGTTGGTCGTTGGATTTCTTGTTCTTCATAACCATGTGAGCCAAGCCAATTCTCTCTCTCTCTCTCTCTCTCTCTTTCTCCCTCTCCCTCAATCCTCTCTCTGTCTCTCCCTCTCTCCCAGAAGGATTAAGGGATTGCTTCTGGGGGATATATCTTGTTGACTAGCTAATGCCCCAGTTGAATGGATACACACGTCTGCCCAGAAAAGAACAGGGATTTAAAGTGCTGGATGGAGGAAGAGCAAAAGGAAATTGGAGAATGATGTAAGGTTATTTGTAGGAACAAAAAACTAAAAGTAAGGGTCATGGAATGTGTAGGTGATGACAGAAAGGGAGAGAAATTGGCATTTATTGACATCTTTGACCATCCAGCAAGGTAAGCACTGCATACTTAAGTATATTAACTTATTATAATAGCCTTTACATTCTCCTGAAGTAAATACAATCGTCTCCCTTAAATGAGGAAGCTGAAGCTGAGTGAGCATAAACAATAGACCCTGGCTTGAAGAGTTGACAAGAAAGGGAACTTGAACCTAGGTCTGGGTGACTCCAACCCTGATGTACTTGTTGCTTCCAAAAATATAGATGAAAAATTCCTGCTTTTTCCTCAGTTCTCCCTGGGGACCAAGAAAAGGAAATAGGTCATAGTTATCATATCCTAGTTATTATAATGATAGTAATACCAAATAAACAGCACTTGAAATGTACTTCGCACTGTTGTAAATGTTCTAGATACACTCATTTTATCCACATCACTTTCCTATGAGGGAAATCATGTCATATTCTTCCTCATTTTACAAATAAGCAAACCAGGCACAAAGAATCTGTAAACATGCCCAAAGCCATGCAGAAAGTCAGTGGCAGATCTGGGACTCAACATCAGGCATGGCCACTGGGTCAATACCTTTAGCTCTTCTGCCCACCCTCCCTGCATGGGACACAGAAAGACCAGCAGAGCTTGGAAGAAAGGAAATCCAGAATGCACAAAGATTTTTCCTATCCACTCCAAGGGTTCTCTGTAACTGTATGAAGACAAGATTTATATCAGTACTTCATTACATGGGTGACCTTCAAAGACCTTCAACTCATTCTTGGCTAAATTTTACCCTGGATGAAAGCTAGCTACAAGTCATACCACTATAAGTGAAGCTCCTATTTCCGACAGCTAAGATGTGATAAATTAGGTCCTATTTCTGGAAAATCATTAGAATCCACAAAAATATCCCAATCACAAAAAATCCATCAAAGGAACAGAAATGTAAGCTTTTATAAACATTTCTCATGTTAAAAAACACTTAACATAAGTTTGGTTTCGGTATGTATGAGACTCCTTGAAATTTGTTAAAATACAAATCAATGAAGTTTGGATTGAAGATAAATTATTTTTCCTAGCAGATTTCCCTATAGCAAGCACAGGCATATGTCACTGCTCTAGGCATTAAAGATTTGAATTCAAAATTAGAGTGATTTGTCTCAAAAATTTTATTCCAAGTCAGTGTAAATGAATGGAAAATTTTTGCATAGTAAAAGCTGGAAGAAAGATAGTTTCCATGATGTCATTTTTTTCAACCATCCCTTGCTTTTCTGTTTCAATAAGTCTGTGGACAATGACCTCTCCCTGATGTGTCAGTATTGCTAATCATTGCAGTCATTATTGATTACCCTCTTGGTTTTGGTATTTTGGTGTTCTGATCTATGTTACTAAAAATTCAGGCATTTTTATTGATATGGCACCATTGTTTTAGAATTTAAATAAATCCAAAAAATTATTTGCATATTGATTGCATACTTAAAGAGTTCTGTGCTGCATTCAAATTTTGTAGGGAACAAAGCCTTCCTGTTTAGAAAGCGTTTTTCTAAAGCTCCAGAATCCTCAAGACAAGGAGGGAAATGACAATTGATAAAGTAAAGCTTCATTCACAAGAATAACTCTGATCTAGTTCAAAGGCTTTCTGAACAAATGGTATATAAATCTGACAGTTTTGAAATTGGAACAGGTAACTCTGCTTTGGAGTATCAGCAGTACAAGATAAAACCAAAGAAGACATAGATAAACCTGAAATGCTTTCTTTGAGACCAAAAATAAAAAATAGAAAATACTGCACTTTCGTTCCTTCTTTCTCCCTGCCTCTTCTCTGTCAACCTCTCTCTTTCTCTTCAAAGAGATCCCCTAGAACAGGAGATACAATTATAAAATCATTTGAAGATGAGTCTTCATTATCATATTCCCTGACCAAACACACAAAAGCCATTTCAGCAGCTAGAAAATGTGCAAAAATAGCTCACAACTCCCCAGGTACAGTACAAACACTCATTGCCTTTGATTTGTTTTGTTTTCAGATTTAGCTTTTTCATCTAAAAAAAAATAGTAAATTACATATTACATTTTTTCATGATTATCATTTCTTCTTTCCTAAGTAATGTGCTTTAGAATGCTTTATTAATTTTATCTGTTCATGTGTATTTAGTGTTATTATTTTCAATACATTTGCAACTTTCTAAACATTTTATAATGTGTTTATATGCTTTCAGGTTGGAAATGTGTTTCTATTCATTTCCTGGTTTTAAAAATTATTTTAGGGGAGAGGAGCAAGATGGCAGAGGAGGAGACCTAATATCATCGGGTCCCAGGAGTTCAGCTAGATAGTTATCAAACCATTCTGAACACCTACAAACTCAATAGGAGATCGAAAAGAAGAATAGCAGCAATTCTAGGAACAAAAAATCGACCACTTTCCAGTAGGTAGGACGTGCGGAGAAGTGAATCCAAGGCAATATGTGGGAAGATAGACCATGGGGGAGGGGCCAGCTCCCAGCGAGTGGTAGAGCAGCAGAGCACAAAATTGGAACTTTTAAAAGTCTTCTCCATGGAGGGACATTGCTCCAGAGGCTAAGCACAGGGTGGAGCCCTCGTGGGGACAGTGTGGTCTCAACTCATGGGGTCACAGAAAGACCAGAGGTGTCAGAGTTTGGCAGAGCTCCCAGGTATTGGATTGGGTAAGCCAAATGCAGATATAGAGCCGCGCAGTGGGCTATCAGCTCAGGCTTACCTTAAACTGTGATCTGAGGCAGTTGGAACACTACCCTTCAAGCAGGGACCCACAAGCGGCAGATCCAGGGAGACTCACCTTCCTACTCCAGGAGGAGCAGCACAGGAGCGGGCTGCAGGAATCTGCTGGTTTGGAGACCTCAAACAGGGCCATGCACCAGAGACAGAAATGCTCGGTCACAGGCCGGATGAGCTCAGAGCGCGGCAGGAGACCAGGGAGATTGTGGGAGGGGGGAGATTGACAGCTTTTCTCTGTGGGCACACTGAGGAATGGGGGCTGAGCTTTGGCTCCTCCGGGCTGGAGACTGGGAGGCCGCCATCTCCATTCCAGTCCTCCAAAACTATATGGAAAGCGCTCAGGGAACAAAAGCTCCCTAGAGCGAATCCAGAGCAGATAGCTTAGCCTGGCCCCTGGCAAGGGCGGTGCAATTTCACCTCAGGCAAAGGCATTTGAGAATCCTTGCAACAGGCCCCTCCCCCAGAAGATCAGCAAGAATATCCAGCCAAAACTAAGTTCACCGATCAGTGAGAACTACAGAACTCCAGAGCTAGGGGAATATAGAACAAAGAATTCATGGCTTTTTCCCCATGATTCTTTAGTCTTTCAAAGTTAAATTTTTTTAATTTTATTTTTTTCTTATTCTATTTTTTAAAAAAGTTTCCTCTTTCCTATTTTAACCTTTTTAAAACCATTTTATTTCATTAATAACTTTTTAAAAATCTTTTTAAATTTTCATTGTTATAGTCATATTCTATCCCTTCATTGTATGTAACTTTCTTTTTAGATACATATAGGTTTTTCTTTCTTTAAAATTTGGGGATACAGTTTCTTCTAACAGATCAAAATATACCCTAAAGCTACTGTATGGCTTTGTTCTAGTCTCCAACCTGATCACATTCTTTCTTCCTTTTTTTTCTTTTTACAATCAACTTCTTATCTTATCAATTCCTTTTTTAGAATCTTTTTTAATTTTCATCATTACAGTCATATGCCATTCCTTCATCATGTTTACCCTTATTTTTGTATATATATGAGTTTTTTCCTTTCTTTAAAATTTTGGGAGGCAGTTTCTTCTAACAGACAAAATATACCCAAAATCAAGCGGGTGGCTCTGTTCTATTCACTAGTCTAATTTTTTTCCCTTTCTTTCCCCCCCCCAGTTTTGTCTCTTCTGATTTGGTTAGTGTATATTTTTCTGGGGTTGTTGCTACCTTTTTATTATTTTGTTCTCTCATTCATCTATTCTTTTCTGGATAAAATGACAAGGTGGAAAAACTCACCTCAAGAAAAAGAACAAGAGGCAGTACTGACAGCTAGGGACCTAATCAATATGGACATTAGTAAGATGTCAGAACCAAAGTTCAGAATGATGATTATCAAAATGCTAGCTGTACTTGAAAAAAAAGCATAGAAGATACAAAAGAATCCCTTTCTGGAGAAATAAAACCTCTTTCTGGAGAAATAAAAGAAATAAAATTTAACCAAGTTGAAATAAAAAAAAAAACTCTTAATGAAGTGCAATAAAAAATGGAGGCTCTTACTGCTAGGATAAATGAGACAGAAGAGAGAATTAGTAATATAGAAGACCAAATGATGGAGAATAAAGAAGCTGAGAAAAAGAGAGATAAACAACTACTGGACCATGAGGGGAGAATTCAAGAGATAAGTGATACCATAAGATGCAACAATTATAGAATAATTGGTATCCCAGAATAAGAAAGAGACAGAAGGGTAGAAGGTATATTGGAGCAAATTATAGCAGAGAATTTTCTTAGTTTGGCCAAGGGAATAAGCCTCAAAATCTAGGAGACACAGAGAACACCCCCTCAAAATCAATAAAATAGGTCAACACCCCATCATCCAAGAGTAAAACTTAAAAGTCTCAGTAACAAAGAGAAAATCCTGAAAGCAGCTCAGAACAAGAGGTCTATAACTTACAACAGTGGAAATATTAGATTGGCGGCAAACCTATCCACAGAGACCTGGCAGGCCAGAAAGGACTGGCATGATATATGCAGAGCACTGAATAAGAAAAATATGCAGCCAAGAGTATGATATCCAGCTAGGCTATCATTGAAAACAGGAGAAATAAAAAGCTTCCAGGACAACCAAAAAGTAAAAGAATTTGCAAACACCAAACCAGCCCTACAAGAAATATTGAAAAGGGTCCTCCAAACAAAGAGAGAGCCTAAAAGTAATAGGCCAGAAAGGAACAGAGACAATATACAGTAACAGTCACTTCACAGGCAATACAATGGCACTAAATTCATACCTTTCAATAGTTACCCTGAATGTAAATAGGCTAAATGCCCCCCAAAAGACACAGGGTATCAGAATGGATTAAAAAATAAGACCCATCAACATGCTGTCTGCAAGAGACTCATTTTAGACCCAAAGTTACCTCCACATTTAAAGTGAGGGGCTGGAAAACAATTTACCATGCTAATGGACATCAAAAGAAAGCTGGGGGGGTGGCAATCCTTATATCAGACAAATTAGATTTTAAGACAAAGACTATAATAAGAGATGAAGATGGACACTATATCATACTTAAAGGATCTGTCCAACAACAAGATCTAACAACTTTAAATAGCTATGCCCCTAACATGGGAGCAGCCAATTATACAAACCAATTAATAACAAAGTTAAAGAAATACATTGATAATAATACAGTAATAGTAGGGGATGTTAACACTCCCCTCCCCCCACTGAAATGGACAGACCATCTAAGTAAAAGATCAACAAAGAAATAAAGGTTTTAAATGACACACTGGACCTGATGGACATCACAGATATATTCAGAACATTCCATCCCAAAGCAACAGAATACACATTCTTCTCTAGTGCACATGGAACATTCTCCAGAATAGATCACATCCTGGGTCACAAATTAGGTCTCAGTTGGTACCAAATGTCTGGGATCATTCCCTCCATATTTTCAGATCACAATGCCGTGAAGCTAGAACTCAACTACAAGAGGAAAGTTGGAAAGAACTCAAATACATAAAGGCTAAAGAGCATCCTACTAAAGAATGATGGGTTAACCAGGAAATTAAAGAAGAATTAAAAAAAACTCGTGGAAACAAATGAAAATGAAAACACAATTGTTCAAAATCTTTGGAACACAGAAAAGGTGGTCCTGAGAGGAAAGTATATAGTAATACGAGCCTTTCTCAAGAAACAAGAAAGATCTCAAACACACAACCTAACCCTACACCTAAGGAGCTAGAGAAAGAACAGCAAAGAAAGCCTAAACACAGCAGGAGAAGAGAAATAATAAAGATCAGAGCAGAAATCAATGAAATAGGAACCAAAAGAACAGTAGAACAGATCAATGAAACTAGGAGCTGGTTCTTTGAAAGAATTTATAAAATTGATCAACCCCTGGCCAGACTTATCAAGAAGAAAAGAGAAAGGATCCAAACTAATAAAATAATGAATGAAAGAGGAGAGATCACAAACAACACCAAAGAAACACAAATAATTATAAGAACATATTACAAGCAACTATACACCAGCAAATTTGACAATCTAGAAGAAACAGATGCATTCCTAGAGACATATAAACTACCAAAACTGAACCAGGAAGAAATAGAAAACCTGAACAGACCCATAACCAGTAAGGAGCTTGAAGCAGTCATCCAAAATCTCCTAACAAACAAGAGCCCAGGGACAGATGGCTTCCCAGGGGAATTCTACCAAACATTTAAAGAAGAATTAATACCTATTCTCCTGAAACTGTTCCTAAAAATAGAAATGGAAGAAAATTTCCAAACTCTTTTTATGAGACCGGCATGACCTTGATCCCAAAACTGGACAAAGACCCCATCAAAAGGAGAATTTCAGACCAGTATCCTTGATGAACACAGATGCAAAAATTCTCATCAAAATACTGTCCAATATGATCCAACAGTACATTAAAAGGATTATTCACCATGGCCAAGTGAGATTTATTCCTGGGCTGCAAGTTTGGCTCAACATCTGAAAATCAATCAATGTGATACAATACATTAATAAAAGAAAGACCAAGAACCATATGATACTCTCAATAGATGCTGAAAAAGCATTTGACAAAGTACTGCATCCTTTCTTTTTTTTTTTTTTTTTTTCTTTGCAACTGCATCCTTTCTTGATCAAAACTCTTCACAGTGTAGGGATACAGGGTCCATACCTCAATATCATCAAAGCCATCTATGAAAAACCCACAGCAAATATCATTCTCAATGGGGAAAAACTGAGAGCTTTTCCCCTAAGGTCAGGAACATGGCAGGGCTGTCCACTATCACCACTGCTGTTCAATATAGTATTAGAAGTCCTAGCCTCAGCAATCAGACAACAAAAAAGGAATAAAAGGCATCTGAATCGATAAAGAAGGAGTCAAACTCTCACTCTTTGCAGATGGTATGATACTTTATATGGAAAACCCAAAAGACTCCACTCCAAAACTGCTAGTGCTCATACAGGAATTCAGTAAAGTGTCAGGATATAAAATCGATGCACAGAAATCAGTTGCATTTCTGTACACCAACAGCAAGACAGAAGAAAGAAATTAAGGAATCGATCCATTTACAATTGCATCCAAAGCCATAAGATACCTAGAAATAAACCTAACCAAAGAAGCAAAGAATTTGTACTGAGAAAACTATAAAGTACTCATGAAAGAAATTGAGGAAGACACAAAGAAATGGAAAAATGTTCTATGCTCATGGATTGGAAGAACAAATATTGTGAAAATATCTATGCTACCTAAAGCAATCTACACATTTAATGCAATCCCTATCAAAACACCATCA
>JAQQSY010003534.1:0-12907 GCA_028646535.1 Procyon lotor
GGGAAATTGTAACCCTTGTGCTCTCTTTATGAGAATGTAAGATGGTATAGCCACTATGGAAAACAGTATGGCAATTCCTCAAAACATTGAAAATAGACTTCTCATATGATCTGGGAGTTCCACTTTTGCAAATACATCAAAAGGATTGAAAGCAGGGGTCCCTGGGTAGCATAGCCAGTGACCACCACTTGGTTTTGGTCAGATCATGATCTCGGAGTCCTGGGTGGGATCAAGCCCCGGGTCGGGCTCCATACTCAGCAGAGTCGGCTTGAGATTCTCTGTCTCCCTCCCTCCCTGTCTCTCCCTCCCTGTCTCTCCCACTCATGCTCTGTCTCTCAAACAAAAAATTAAATAAATTAAAAAAAAAAAAAAAGAATTGAAAGCAGAGTCTCAAAGACTCATGCTCATAGCAGCATTAGTCACAATAGCCAAAAGGTGGAAGCAACCCAAGTGTCTATGGATGGATGAATGGAGAAACAAACTGTGGTGCATACATACAGTGGAATATTATTCGACCTTTAAAAGGAAAATTCTGGAATGCTGTGATGTGGATGATCCTTGAGGACATTTGCTAAGTGAAATAAGCCAGTCACAAGAAAACAAATACTGTATGATTCCATTTATCTGGGGGTACATAGAATAGTCACATTCATAGAAAGTAGAATGATGGTCACCAGGAGTGGGAGGTAGGGAGGAACAAGGAGTTTAATGGGGACAGAGTTTCAGTTTTGTAGGATGAACAGTTCTGGAGATGGGTTGCACAACAATGTGACTATATTTATAACTATTGAACATATGCTTAAGAATGGTTAATATGGTAAATTTTAGGTCATGTGTTTTTACCACAATTAAAAAAAGATAACATACCCCTCTGCCCCCTGCCAATGAGAACCCCTAGGTATAGTGGTGGGGAAGATGAATATGTTAAATAAATGGGTGTGATTCAGAATATAATCTAAGTGACCACAGTGAGGTATAAACAAGGCTTTGGGGTGCTATAGGATGGAGTGTAAGAGGTTGGAAATTGCCTGCGACTTCACAAAATGGAGTGAGATTTTGAACTTGTATTAGGAGATGGCAGCATTAAGTGAGTGGAGAAGTTGGAAAGAAATTCTAGGCGGAAGGAGTAGCACAAGTAAAGGCCTCGAGAGGGAAGGTGAAAGGCACCATCACAGAAGAGGACAAGATGGTGCTGGGAAAGAATGTCATCAGATTCTTTGATGGGAGTCTTTGAATGTTGACTCCCATGTTTCCTCCTTAAGTTTGTCCCACCCTTGTTTTGTTTGGGGTGTAAATCACTTTCAGGGCTCCTTTAGTCCTTCTGCTGTTTTGTTTCTACCAAAGCTGATTGTTTCCTTACATTTCTTTCCCTGTAAAAAATCCATTGTTTTTATGTATGTCAAATGGAAAATCCCCCTTCCCACCTCGTTTTCTTTCATCTTGTCCTGCTTCTCTCTTGTACCAAGTCCTATTTGCCTTCTGCCACAGAGGCCATCTTTGCTTACATTGCTTCCAGCCAATGGAGCAGAATCTGTTCAATACACAAAAAGCTGAAGACATTGTATTTCAGTTTTTCCCTAAATAAATCAGTGTACAATATAAATACATTGGGCCTTATTGATTTTCTCTATGACAGGTGAGGTATCTAATTTAGTTGCTTGGCTGATACGGCACTGTTTTGTCTCTGCATGCTATAACCTTTTCATTAAAGAACTGAATTCATAGAGTTGATAGAAACATACTCAATTTTAAAGATAGAATTTGTCTTTTAGCCAGGCATTAGATTGCCCTGTTTGTTTCCTTCGTCTCTTTTTCTTCCCAATTTTCAGGTGTTAAAGGCATTAAATGGGGATGATGTGGATTCTGACTTCATTTTTCTTGCTAATTTTAATCTCCTGCTAGTAGCGGTGCAGGAAAAAAAAATCTGAGAAAAAGTGTTTTCCGATCAGCTTCTACTGAAACTACTTAATCAAAGTAGTCAGAGGGGAAAGATATATTCTCAAGGATTGCTACTTATGGAATTAAAATTGTGAGAGTGGTGATTTATCTCAAGTGTGATTCTCTCTTGGGGAAAGTTTGCCATCCCATTAGCATCTATTTGCATATCTTTTACTTTTAACAAATATATGATTGGATCTGAAGATAGAAGACTACATTTGCTCTTTTACAAAATTTAATTTTATGGTAATATCGACTACCTAAATATTATCTTTGCTTTCAGTATCTTTGACTGAGGAGTCTGGTTGGTTAGAAAACATTATGTTGAGATCAGTGCCTTGGAATTAATCAAGGTGGTCCTGTTGGTTTGCAGAGAGGGCTCATCCTGGCCCTTGTTCTGAGGTTTATTTTAGTTTTTCAAGCAAACTGATATGGTTAAATTAGGGGAAAATCAGTCATACTGGTAGGCCTTACCAATTGCAGGAGGTGACTGGGCTTGGGTGATGGTTACATGAGCTCTGTATTTGAAAAGTGAAGCATACCAATATGGTTATGAATGTTTGATAATGTAATTACTGCAGAAAAAGTGGTGATTTAAAATTAATTGCAGCTTTTGTGTAAAAAATGTGGTTGATTTTTAAATACTTTGTTCTGTATTTGCTTTTATGTTTGCTGAAAATATTATACATGAAAACGATGCTTTAAACACTATATAATGTTTTTCTACTATTAAGTAAATGATTATGGAAAATGTTACACTTTAACGGTCACGTTGATTTTGTGGCATTTCCAATTTTATATTTTATACATGCGGTTGAATTGGTTTAGTTCCTAGTTGAGTGTTTAAAGATCTGGGTAATAAATGTAGAAGGGAAATTGCAAAAGGGTACAATGTTTTGAAATGCACATATCTTCCAGCTTTCTTTAAACAGTGAAATTTTAGATTCCGAGAGCCAATTCAGAGGGCTGAGTGGATAGCGGGATAATAAGAGTTTTCAGTACTTGTTAGGTCCAAAGACAACTCCAGTGATATTTTTCTATTAATTGATGTTGTAGATATAGATTTGTACTTTTCTCCCTTTAGTACCCCTCTTCCATTTGAAAATTTATTAGAAATTAATGAGACTTGAGCACTTACCTTTTATATAGTGGATCGAACTAATTGTGCATTCAGTGGTTATGAAATAAATAAGTCTTGTTGTATTTATTGAGAGTAGTGAATACTTACTGGGAGTGGCACTAAGTGGGAGGCAGGGAGCATAGTGCTTAAGTGCCAGGCCACGAGGTTAAATAATGTAGATTTAGCTCTGCTGTTTACTATGTGTTTGACTTCAGAAGACTTAAACACTGTGAGAATTAGTTTATGTCTTTCAAAATGGGATAAAAATAGGTTAATGTAAGAGATTAATTGAGGTAGCAGAATAGAAAAACAAAAACTTGGGGCGCCTGGGTGGCTCAGTCGTTAAGCATCTGCCTTCGGCTCAGGTCATGATCCCAGGGTCCTGGGATCGAGCCCCGCATCGGGCTCCCTGCTTGGCAAGAAGCCTGCTTCTCCCGCTACCATTCCCTCTGCTTGTGTTCCCTCTCTCGCTGTGTTTCTCTCTGTCAAATAAATAAAATCTTTAAAAAAAAAAAAAGAAAAACAAAAACTTTTATTTTAGTATTACTATAGTGATACAGTATCTTAGATACCACAAATGAATATTCTTGACTAGAATGAAGTTTTTATTTCATTGGTTTCAAAGTCGAATTGTTTCTTACAGTTTTTCTTTCTGTTGCCAGTTAATGCTTCTTTCAGAGTTTACAGATCTGATGATAATTTGTGGAGGAGTATTTCTGACTGATTTTGCGAGTGGCTACCAATCACTCCATCCTTATTAAAAATGAAACAAAACCTCACTGTATTGTTAGTCAAAAATTTTTATGTGACTGTTTAATGTTTGTACTGTAGTTAATACTCAAAATGTAGCAAAATGTTGGTATCATTTTGGCCAAGGAAAAATAGTATTTTAAATATTATCTGGGGGATTCTGTTATGTCTATTTCACTTTTAAAACTGACCTTTCATCTGTGATTTTATTATGGCTCTTTTTCCTAGACACATCTGAAGAGGTGAAATTGTCACTTTTCTTTGTAATTAATTGAATAACAAATTACTTGGCTTGGGAAAGGGGAAGGGCTTTGGGTGATATGCTTATTAGTCTTTTTGCAGAACAAAGGTATATTAGGTTCTGAAAAACTTGTTCATTATTCAAAACTGATAGATATTAATTTAAATTGCCTTGAATTTCTGTATGGCTCATATATTTTTATCTAACTCATATACTTCCTAAAATCTATCAAAATCATTACGAAATTTTCTTTCTGAGCCATTTACTGTAACAATCATTGTGATGTTCCCTAATGTCATTTGATGTTGATGAAACAATAAAAATAACTTTCTTACAAAATTGGAAAGATCAGAGAATTACTCTCAGGGCCACCAAAACTATTGATTATGTTGACAACAACCTATCTGATGACCCATATGAAAATAATTTCATTTATGATTACTGGTGCTTATTTGCAAATGAGGTTATACTTACCTTAGCTGCTGAAAGCAGGAATGTATTAGAAGTTTCCCTAAGTGTGTATGTTACCTTGTTATTATCTAACCAGCCATGTGACATATGTTTGTTAAATGAGAACAGGTATAAAAATCAGGCAAGAAATTTAACCATGTTATCATTAGAAGTGAACATGATTTAATGACAAATGTTAACCTTTTTTTTTTTTTTAAATATTTTATTTATTTATTTGACACAGAGGGAAATCACAAGTTGGCAGAGAGGTAGGCAGAGAGAGGGGGGTGGGGGGAAGCAGGCTCCCTGCTGAGCAGAGACCCTGATGCGGGGCTCCATCCCAGGACCCTGAGATCATGACCAGAGCAGAAGGCAGAGGCTTTAACCCACTGAGCCACCCAGGTGCCCCAATGAATGCTAACCTTGCAGCAGAAGTGAGGAATGGTGTTGGAGCAGGGTGCAAAGATGATGATGATGGGCTGTAGAATGGAAGACAGGTAATTTTAGTAGTGGGGAGAAGGGGCCATTCCATAGATTTCTGATATGAAAGGTAAAGGCCTGAAGTTAGACTCAGAATCACAGATAGTTGAAGCAAAGTACCTTCCAGGTAGTCTACTCAAATAGATGAAATGAATTGTTGTGCCATTGGCATGGCTAGGACCTGAATCCAAGTTTCCTGATTTCTAAGTTGGTACTGTGCATGGGAAGAGAAGTAATGACTTAGCTCTAGAAGAAGATGGGCGCTTGGTTCTTTGGGAGTAACAGGTGCAGGGAGGTATTGTGTCAGATGGTTGGGTGGCTCCCCAAAAGCCTGCTCTGGCCACCCAGTTCCTCTCTTAGGCTCCTGACTGGTATTTACAGGAATGGAGTATCTGACACAATCATACCAAACTGTCCCTCCAGCAACACTGTAAGTGGGTGGTAATATAAACCACATCTAAAATTAAGCAAAATTATACCATATCTCAAATTCAAGAAAAATTTGCTTAGCACTTTTAATGCTTGTGAAATTCTACGACCTTTAGGGTTTATAGAGAAGAGTGAGACCTGGTACTTACCCTTTAGGGGCTTACGGTGTAGTTGAGGAAAATGGACATAACTATAAAAAGATAACTAATAATACTTAGTTATTAAGTGCCAAATAAGGGTATGGCTCGCATATGCCAGAGGAGTTTGGGGGTGGACGACAGTGTTGGGGTTTAGAGTACTCATGTAAGACTTCCCAGAAGAGATGAAAATTAGGTTAGTTGCTTCTCAGCTCATTAGATCTTAGGCATAATTATATGTGCTCAGCTCTAAAGATTCCGGATTCACCTAACTTAGGAAGTTACAGAGGTGAGTGTTTTCAGGTATTTACGTGACTTGCAGTCAAATACCATTCCACACTTCCAACGCCATCATGCAGAGGATGGCCGAAGGTATCTGTTTAGAGATGCCCATTTCTGCTTATCACTCCCAAGTATGTTTACCAGCGGATTGAATTCTCCCTTCTGGCGTTCTGAATGGTCTTCTGAATGTGGCGATATAGAGCAACCCCTGGTTCTTGGTTTCAATTATCTCGCTGCCCTGTTTTTTTCTTTATCGGCAAACTAGTTAAACTTGTTACTTAAATGTGAGTTTGGTGAAATTTCATATTTAAGGTGATCTCTTTACTAAGAAATTATTAAAGTGGGGTGGGATGTTTGTCTACCGAACATAAAACATAGCTGTAGCTAGCATTTACAGTGGGCTTTTCTGTTGCTCATTATATTATTTTGGTATGCTATGTTATGAATCATTAACTTGAAGCTTGGCACATAAATAATACTATTAAACATTGGAAGATAATCTCATAGCTGCATCAGAGAATAAATACATTTCTCAAAACCCATGTTTTCACTCTACGTGGATATCTCTGCATTCAAATGCTGTTTCTCCTTTTAGTGCTATGAAAAAAGGCTTATAAACCTGACAGAGATGAATTGAAACCAGAAATATGAAAAACATCAGGGCTAGACTTAGATAGTCTGAGCCTCAATCCACGTCTGATTTTTTTAAGGTGGTATTTTTTAACCTCTTTTTCTTCTTATTTTTTTATGTAGTGAACCCTTTGAAGAAAATCTTTTTTGGAATTCTGTTATTAAAAAAACCAAAAGATAGAGGGGCGCCTGGGTGGCTCAGTCATTAAGTGTCTGCCTTCAGCCCAGGTCATGATCCCAGCGTCCTGGGATCGGGCCCCACATCGGGCTCTCTGCTCAGCAGGAAGCCTGCTTCTCCCGCTACCATTCCCTCTGCTTGTGTTCCCTCTCTCGCTGTGTTTCTCTCTGTCAAATAAATAAAATCTTTAAAAAAAAAAACAACAAAACAAAAGATAGAAACGAGTGCCTTGACCTGAAGAAGGGAATCGGGGCTCAGAGTTTTGGTTACTTTGTGCCTGCTCCCTTTGTCCCTTGTGCCTGGAGGGAATCCTTAGGGCCACCATGGAATTGGGACAGAAAAACATTGCTTTTAAGGATAAACAAGCTAAACACTTCCTAAAAGTAAGCTTTCAATTGAAAAAAGAATTCTTGATGTCTTATGGTTGGATAGGTTATGAAAAATTACTTGATCTTTGTTACCCACCTTTATTGCCTTTAGACATGAGTGCTGTGCTATGATTTACTGAAGAAACAATACCCCGAAAATCAATCTCTTGAAGTTCAGTATACATAAACATACACGTACGTAAATATACATAATTTAAAAAGAAGCACTCTCAGTAAGTATTTTCCACTGCCAAGTAAAGCTATCAGAAGAGAGACAGGGTCCCCAGACACATGAACATGCTCCCCGCGTGCATAGACCCAGCACACAAACACACACACGGTTTGTTGCATGTGGTTAGGCCCTGCCTTTCTCTCAGTCTCTGCCTCCACCACATCTGTCATATTCTGAATACAGTGCAGATAGTCTACATGGACAGGAAAGTATGTTAAAAATTATTTTTAGTACTTACCGGAACTCATTTATTGATTTCTTCAATAAAACTCTATTGAATATTGAACACTTCAGTGCAAGGTGCTGAGATCTGGCAGTGAACAAGAGGTCATCGCAGAACTCATAGCCGATTGGAGGTAAGGATGAGAGTATCAGGTGTGATACATTCTGTGGTAGAGGAAGCATAGGATTTTATGGGGCACATAGGAGGGGCATCTAATTCAGACATGCAGAGTCAGGGTGGACGTCCTCATGGGTGACATTTAAGCAGACCTGCAGGGTGAATAAGAGTTGGGCAAGACAAGAGTGGCTGGCTGGCTCAGTTAGTAGAGCCTGCAACTTTTGATCTCAGGGTTATGAGTTCAAGCCCCACATTGGGCATAAGGCTCATTTAAAAAAAAAAAAGGTGGGGGAAGAAGAGGAAGAAGAAAGAAGAGGAAGAAAGAGGAGGAGAAGAAGAAAACAAAAGAGTTGGCCAAGACAAAAGAAGGTGGGCCGATTGATGAAGACAGAGGAGAACATATAAAAGGTCGCAGAAACAAGTAGAAACATGACACTGTAGGAATTGCATGTCGGTGGGTCTGGCTGGAGCATGTGTGCTATAATGAAAGGTAAGTGCATACTAAATGTAAGGAGCTTGATATTGTGCGGTAGGACCTGGGGAGTTATCGAAGGATTTCAAGCAGGAGGAAGTTGTGATTTGTGTTTTTTTTAGTAGAGGGCAGTTTGGCTAACTACCGTGTTGGCCTTGGGGCAGCCATTTGGATGATAGAGTCATTTTTTGACAGTAGAAGGACCAGAGATTATAGAATACTGTGTAGTTTGTCTTTCTATAACATCCCCAATTGCCTATCTCTTTTCTGAAAGCTACCTTTCTTCATTTTAGTTTTATGGCCCTGGTAACCTTATCACAAGCCTAAATTAATTCAAAAGAATAGTGTTTAATGTTCAATATCTATATAGATACACAGTTATATCTTCATTCTTTCAGTATAGAAACTGGTATGATGCCCTGTATGTAGAAGGTACTCAAATGTATATTGAGAAATGCCTATACTATTCTGAGTAAAATGGAAAGAGGTAGAGAAACATTCCATAAGTAAAAAAAAAAAAAAAAAGAAAGAAAAAAAAAGAAATACTGAAGGAAGAAATGCCACCTTAACTATTTCTCTCTCTTTTTGATGATTTCTCTGCTCTTCCCAGTGCTCTGTAGGCTTAGATAATTTCAACACCAGATGTTTCTTAACAAACCACAGGGGTCTGACCGTTGTATATTAGGACTAATGATAATAAAATGTACATTTAAAATAGTTCAAATTCACACCTTTATGTTTTACTACTAGATCTCATAGTCACATAACAGCTGGACATGCAGATATAAAATCAAAGAATAGTGGAAAGCCTTCTTTACTCATCTCAGTAATTATACTTTTGGAAATTATATAGATGGGTAATTTATGAATTGAAAAATTTTTTTTGTACCTGCAAGGGAACTAGCTTCATTTCTAACATATATGTGAGGTGATCACAAAGGAAACTTATTTTAAAATAACATTTTGTATCTTATTAAACTTAGCAGTTTATAAAATACTTTCATGGTATTACTTATACTAAATTAAATTTGCATTACATAATTTACCTTTTGAGGCCAGTTCTATAATACTACCTATTTCAGAAAATAAGCAAATCCAAAGGTACTTTTTGGTAGTTTATAATTATCACTGATGTTAGTTATTTAGTGATCAAATTTTCCCATCCTTCAAGCAGGCCCCTGTGTCCTCCTGTTCTTCCGTCATTTTTCTGAGCACCTCTTTACTTAGTGGTATGTAACAAAATGTTCTAGGCTCATCTTGAACCTTCCCAGGCCCAGCCCTGTAATCAACTCTTTCTGTGAAGAGCTTGAGTTTCTTATAGTGAGGAATAGTATTAGTAGCTGAGATCTAGGTGCTAGAAATACTTGTCTCTCTTGGGGTATCTTTGCTTTTAGGTCTCTCGAGGGTTTTTTCTTGACTTCCCTCTGTGTATTTATATCTCCTCTTTTCCACAGCACCATGTTTTCCAACTAACTCCTTAATTCCTTTGGTCAATGCTACAGTGTATCTAAAATAGTTTCAGAGTGGCTGCCCTCATTGTTTGCATTTCTCCTTCCTTCCCTCCCAGCTGAGGGTATGTAATTGAATACTGTATTCAAAAGTTAATGGGATTAGGGGCGCCTGGGTGGCTCAGTCGTTAAGCGTCTGCCTTCGGCCCAGGTCAGATCCCAGGGTCCTGGGATCGAGCCCCGCATCGGGCTCTCTGCTCCGCGGGAAGCCTGCTTCTCCCGCTGCCATTCCCTCTGCTTGTGTTCCCTCTCTCGCTGTGTTTCTCTCTGTCAAATAAATAAAATCTTTAAAAAAAAAAAAAAAAAAAAAAAAAAAAAAAGTTAATGGGATTAAAAGAGGGTGGGAGGAAACTTATGCAGGTGTCCAGTATGTTTAGGGAATATATTGTGATGGTGTCACAGGTATATACTTATCTCCAAACTTGTTAAGGTATATCCATTAAATATGTGCAGTTTTTATATGTCACTTACACTGCGATAAGGTGGTTTTTAAAAAAGGAATGATGATGGGTGAAGTGCCTTGATGGATAGTGCAGGGTCAGAATGAACTGCGTGCCTTTGGAATTCTTTTATATGAGAAAGAAAGAAATCTCCCTCCTGTTTGTGCCACTGGGGGGGAAAAAGTTAATTGGATTGCTGTCTCTTCCATAGTTGGGGCCTGTTTAATTCTCTGTCTTGTTTAGATTTTAAGTAGATAGTGGAACAAAGGCCATTTCTTTTTCTTTATATATATGTGTAACATGCAATAAAAATGTATATGGTATAAATCATGAATATTGAAATTATTTTGCCCTGTGTTTCACAGCATTTGTTAGAAACTATGGCTGAAGCAAAATAAAGTTTAAAGTTTCTTTCTTTTTTTTTCTTTCTTTTTTTTTTTTTTTTACTTATGGAATGTTTCTCTACCTCTTTCCATTTTACTCAGAATAGTATAGGCATTTCTCTATTAAAGTCACGTTTGCATTCCTGAAAAATCTTTAATTCTGCAAAGTCATGTGCTAGAAGTGATAGGGCTCATAGAGAAAACAGGGTTAGGAACAGATGAGAACAGATGATTTGAGACCAGTGGAATGTTGTAAACATAACTAACACACACAAAAATGACAACTGTAAGGGGCGCCTGGGTGGCTCAGTGGGTTAAAACCTCTGCCTTCAGCTCAGGTCATGATCTCAGGGTCTTGGGATCTAGCGCCGCATCGGGCTCTCTGCTCAGCAGGAGCCAGCTTCCCCTTCTCTCTCTCTGCCTGTCTCTCTGCCCACTTGTGATCTCTCTCTCTCTGTCAAATAAAATCTTAAAAAAAAAAATGACAACTGTAATAAAAATGGCTAAATCTCAATTGGCATGTCTACCCAGTATCACAGTTAATCTTAGGCAGCCTTAAACCCAGATTTTCCTCCTGATAGTTACAAATCCTTAAAATCATCCATTTCTACCAGAAACTAATTTCATTAAAGTGAAAATTCTGATTCAAGGTGTTGACTTAGCACTTTTCTTTTATTCTAAAGATGGGGGAAAATATTGTGCCTTTCTTCATCTGCACTGTCAGCTTCCTCGTGTAGCTTAATGTAGACATTGGAAGCCTTGAAACCACTAAATGGTACTTTCCCATTAAATGTGAGAAAACTTGCTCCTGATGTACTGGGGACAATTACTTATGAGCCAACACAACTGACGCCATTTTCCTGCGTATGAGCTAATTTACACTAAAGAAATACCTGTTGTAGCAGGAAAGACTAATGTTAATTTGCTTTAGTTTGTAAAGATAATATGTATCCATTATTGAAAATTTAAATAATATAGAAAAATACAATGAAGAAAGTGAAAATCCCTTGACTACCAGTAAACACTACTGTCATCATTTTGGTTCTTATTCTTGGTCACATGACTTCTTTTCGTGATTATGATGGTGATGCTCTATGTGTGTATAAAATTTCAAATAAATGAGTTATTATACTTAGAGCTTTCCAACTTTTTTCAAACGTGAATGTCAAGCAATATGCGTATACAATATCCTTTTTAATGACTACAAATGATTCTACTTCAAGCATGTCATAGTCTATGTATTCACAGGCACTTAGATTGTTTTCAGGTTCACTGTTAGTAGTGATGGAGCACTGAAAATCCAGGATCATATTTTTATACCCAAAACCTGCACAGAGGGTGTGTTCGTGTAGCATGTTGTGCACATTGTCATGTTATATTCAAGAAATATTTTACCCATTTGCACTACCAAGGAGAACATGAGAAGTTGTATTTTCACACCCTGGGTGCTTTTAGTTCTCTACACCCTTGTCAGCTCGATAGGTTAAAAGGTGATTTTTATTTGTATTTGTTTTATTATTAGTGTGGTTGAACATCTTTTTATATCGCTATAAACTATACATATTTTGTTGTCAGCGAAATGCCTTTAATGTAGTTTGCTCACTTTTCACTCAGAACGTTTGTCTTTTTTCTTGTAATTTGTAAGAACTATATAATTTTAGAGACTTTGATAATTAATACATATTGCAGCTTTTTATATCATGCTGATTATCTTTTAACCTTATTTATGGTATGTTTGATTTTTTTTTTTTTAAAGATTTTATTTATTCATTTGACAGAGAGAGAGAGATCACAAGTAGGCAGAGAGGCAGGCAGAGAGAGAGGGGGAAGCAGGCTCCCCGCCGAGCAGAGAGCCCGAGAGAGCTCAATCCCAGGACCCTGAGATCATGACCTGAGCCGAAGGCAGAGGCTTTAACCCACTGAGCCACCCAGGCGCCCCGGTGTGCTTGATTTTTATGTAGTCAGACCCTTCCGTGTTTTTCTTTTACATTTTCTGGGTTTTGTAAAATGTTCAGCAATGCCTCTTTCCACCCCTAAAAGACTGTTTGCCTTTATTTTCCTTTATTAGTTTTATGTTCATATTTTAATTTTTTTATTAATCTTTGAGTTATGTGGAATATTTTTTTCTATAATGAGTTAATTAAATATCCACCTTTGATTTTTTTTTTTTCCCCCTTCAAGTTGTGGCTGGTTATTTCAACATGATTTGTTAACTCAGTCCCCTCAATATTAATATCCTCATCATATAACATGTTTCTTTGTGTCTTTGGATCTATTTCTGGGTTTACTATTTTATTAGGTATGTCTGCAAAACAAGTTACCCCCAAATGCCGTGGCTTATGGCATGTATCATCTCTCACCGTTTCCACGGGTCTGTGATTCAGGAGCAGTTGACCTCTGCAGTTCCGATTCAGGGTCTCTCTTATGGCTGAAGTTAAGATTTCAACCCAAGCCACAGTCACGTGAAGGCCTAACTGAGGCAGGAGGATCGGGCTTGCAGTTGCCTCACCCACATGGCTGGCTCTCTGG